>JASANC010000421.1:0-47118 GCA_030248135.1 Theristus sp. LFF4_11 | reverse complement strand
GCAGTTTTTTCAGGGTGCAAGGAACGCGCGAAATTTGAATGAAAGAAAAAAAGACGTTCATAAACCAAATTGTGGCCAAGTTTGACGTGTTTTTTTTAAACTAATGGATTCTTCGTGCTATTATGTTCATTTCTTTTTCATTTGCACACATGATTAGGAATTTTGTTGGCATTTTTGAAAAAGTCAACCTCAGTCTGCGACGGATCCCGCCTTGATGGGGCTGCCTTATTTATTCGGCCATACTGTACAGATACCAGAATTCACGTTCGCTTCACACTTTAGTAAGTTTTCAATCAGCCAACCTGATCGTTCGGAGTTCGAGTTGCTGTGCATAACACAAGTGCACGTTTCAAAAACACATGACGTCATTTCGGCTAGACATGTTTGAAACAATAGACTATAGTTGTTATACAGAAATAATGAAAGGACATTTCTTGATCAAGTAAAAGAAGTGCCTGGTACTTATACCTGTCAAGCCTAAGGTAACTGGACAGCTATCCTTCAGGGCGGTGACGCGACATGCAATAGTGACACTCAAATATCACATGTGTTATTGTTTTAAAGAAGCTAAATTTGATTTTCCAGTTAAATTGTGGCGAATATGAGTGAGTTTTGTTCAAAATTTTGGTTGCGGCGATTTTTTATATCGAATTTTGTGTCGTATCGACCACGATTTTCGTAGACACAGTGTATTGTGGATTTATTCAAACGTGTCCGGACTAAAATGACGTCAATTGCTTTAAAAACGCCCGTTTGTAAAAGTACAGGCACTAAAATGTCAGTTTGGTGTGACTGATTCGACATTCACCATTTGTTTACGGGAAGAAATCGGCTAAACGAAAAGTCTGGTTTGCTTGAACGACAAGCGCATGTTTGGCGGCACATGACGTCATTTCAGTGGGACACGTTTAAAAAAATAGGTCATAGTATCGTGAGCCTCCATTGGGAAAAATAGTCACGATTCACGAAGACGAAATTACGATTTGCGGAGGTTGAATTTTTAATTTTTAAATACGAATTGCTGTTGAATACAGGGCGCGCAAAAAATACATCCAGGATTACATCAACATAGTTTTATCTACTTTTCAGAGATCACGATCGAAGGACATAATCAGTGCCACGTCAAAGTCGTCTCCACCCAGTAAACCATTTTTGATGTTTTGATTTTTCATTTGACTTTTTAAGACTTTTATGAGAAGATTTATTAGTCAAAAGCAGTACCGTATTACCTCCAATAGACTCCCATGGGGGATTAATACGTCAGCGACTTTTAGGGGTGGGGTTTATTGGTGGGGGGGGGGATTATTGGTGGGGGGGGGTTATTTACAAACAAATTCTAGGGGTCGGGTTTGTTGAAAAAAGGCAAAAATACCTTGCATGGCAGGCAAGAAAGTCGCAGAAACGTTTACTTTACACAGAGATTTCCTTTTTTAGCAGCGTTTTGTAATGAAATTACCATTAACTCATCCCTATGGGGCCTTTGGTAGCACAATTTCACCAATGTCATTGCATTCAGCCACTGAATTCGCTGGGTATGTGTTTCAAACAGGTTTCCAATTAACCCCATGGGGGATTATTTGTGGGGGGGGGGGGTATTCGGAAACTTGTCGTGGGGTGGGGGTTTATTGGTGGGGGGGGGATTAATGGTAGGGCGGTTTAATGGGGGTAATACGGCATTTAGTGACGTGTATGCGGTCCCTAACTACTGCTTCAATCATGAATGCCCCTTTTCTTTACTCGTGAAATCTTCACAATTTCCAAAACAACGATTTTAAAACAATTGAAAAAACTCACACAAGAGAAAAAAAACGTCTCGTTCGCGGCCCACGGGACACCGGACACCATGTTTATAGCGTGCGCTGGTATTGTTCAACGTAGCCTTCAAGGATTGTTCAAAACCATGCGTTCATAAGAAGTGCCGAAAAATTGGGTAGAAACGTAAAAATAATATAAAATAATATAATAATATATTTTTGTTATTGTCAAAAGGCGCTAATATTATTTCTGTGGCTGCGTTCAATCAATTCTCAAAAAGACACTGCACAGGCACATCAATGTCCACTGGCACCACTGGTCGAACGTTTTCCACCGCTCGAAGCCGTCGCTCTCGATCGGGTGGTTGGAAATCGCGGCGGAAACAACAAAAACGACGAAAACGACAAAAACAACAGCAACAGCAACAACAACAACACCGCAGCCTAAAGCGTAGCGTGAACGAGAGCATCAAGAAACGCATGCGTCGACGGCGAAAACGAAAGTCGAAAAAACGTGTCGACGATTATCCGCGGCACGAATTGAAAGGTCCGAAATGAAAGTTGCTGTTTTTGTTTCGGTTGGTGACAGCGAATGTTGCTGGCGAATGGAAATGTCGAACCCAGATGTCGAGAGGAACACAAATGAATGAAAGGCTCATTTAAGGTTGACTGAAACAGCAGCAGCATCATCATTCAACATTACTCCGCCTTATCAAAAAAAGATACCGTAATATACTACGGTCGAACTCCAGATTATAGGGAATCAGCTGATTGATTAGGATTACGGTATGCATTCTCTCTGCACAAACCAAACTACGCCTCCTCAGCAATGCCTGCACAGAAAACATACATACCGTAATTCCATCCAATCAGCTGATTCCCTACAATTTTAAAAGTTGGACTGCAGTGTTCTGGCGTTTTCCAGTCGAGAAAAAAGTGTACGAGGGGGTGGCGCGGAACCTGCAGGCGAAGATGCGCAGGCAGCGGCCGTGCTACAAGTGTCACGAGACGATCGACGGCGACACGGACAACCGCGCGGCACGCTTGATCGGCGACCGCAGATTTCACGCGCGATGCCTCATCTGTACCGTGTGCATGCGTCCGGTCACCCGAAACTTCATCATCACCGCCGTGGTAAACGGCTGAAGAAGTTGAAGTTGAAGAGAAGGTTGAAGTCTTTAAAGAACAGTGACGCGGTTACAAACAGCTGATAATCGGTTGATTGATTCCGCAGTACGCATTAGGTCCGTCGCCGTGATTCTGTGATTCTGATTGTTTTTTTTCGAGTCAATCATGGTTCACGCCTGATCAACCTTCCTACTCTCGCACGAACTGTCGTTTTTTAATCTTTTGTAACTCACTGATGTTGCACACGACATTCGTCCGCGGCAGACAACATTGTCCTCGGCAGGCCATGTACGTCCGGCGAACGCCGCCTTCGTTTTGTACGTACGTTTTTTTACCGTAACCCATACCGTATACCCATTCAGGGTGATCTCGTGCTGTGTCACGCGTGCCGCGAGCAACAGACGAAAGAGACCGGCAACACTCAACTGGTGCTCTGTCAGCTGTGCGTGAAACCACTGACCGAATCGGCATCGGCGGAGCAAAACGAAAGTGATCTGGTACGCGCTCGGGGCATCGTTTCGAAATCTATCACTTTTTTTTGATTTTTTTACTCGTCAAGTTATATAACTACAGTTGGTTTTGTACAGTTGTACAGTTGTATGACTACAGTTGTACTGTAAAAAGCACAAAGATGCGCAACACAGTGCTTGAGAAGCTAGGTCAGCAGATAGAGGCTGAGGCTAGGGTTCAGAGGCTGCAGATACTGTCAAATAAACCGTAACCCTGAGCACTGAAAAAAAGCGACTCTCTTAACTAGGTGCCTCAATAAACGTCTCTTAAGCGTCTCTTAAAGCGCATTCATGAAGCAGTACAGGGTGTCCCAGCTGTTTGTACATTTGTTTTTGGAAATACACGTGCGTGCGTTGCCCAATTTTTATATTTTTTTCAGCGTTTTAGAGACTTCGGGAATTTGTTTTACACAAAAAACGTTCCGATACGTTGAATATAACCTGACTTATAAGCATTTGGAAAAAATACACAATTTTTCAATTGCCAATTCAATTCAACTGGCTGGACACTCAGTTTGACCAGCGCTGGGTCGGCCGCAGTGGGCCAATTGCCTGGCCTGCACGTTCGCCTGACATCACAGCGTGTGACTACTGGCTCTGGGGCGCTGTGAAGCACCGTGTTTATGAGACCCACCCAGCATCAATCGATGAGCTGATTGTGGCCATGGGTGAAACTGTGGGCAAAATCAGCGACGAAGAGCGCCTGTCAGGTGTTTTGGACTTCGACAGGCAAATGATAAACTGGTTGAAAGAGAGGGCCAGCACATTGAGCACAATTAGACGGTTGATATTTTGAGTATGTGAGTGTTTGATTTATTTTTTCTGCTCTCCGCTCGTTTATTTTTTTGTGAAAATGAGGTTTTTAAAACTACCATAACTTGTGCCATGTTTCTGAAACATAAAAATTCTGGTGCCAAACAAATTCCTGAAGTCTTTTTTACAAACGTTGAAAAAATTATCAACATAGGTCAACGCACGCGCGCATACTTAAAAAAAACAAATGTTGTACTGGGACACCCTGTATTTATTTAGAGACGCGTAGCTGTGTTAAAACATGTCATAAGACAACTATTAACCACATTTTACTCAAAATGTTAGTGTCTCAAAATCATTTGAGAAATTCACGAACCTCAGGCGAAATTGACGGACGGAAACGGCCACTACTGGCATGAGAAGCATTTCATTTGCGGCGGTTGCAAAGAAAAAATTGTGTGCGATAATAAAACGGTGGTGGTGCTCGGTGCGAAGGTGAGTTTTAACGAACAAAATAAGATCTATTTATTAGAGTCTGTCAGATGTGAGATGACGTCATTCACCAAAGCCAATTAAAACTCCAAGCACATGACTACAGTACGTAAACACGGCCCTGCCCAGTTTCGAAACAACCTGCACAACGCTGCATCCAAGCGTTGCCGGAAAAATTCCATGGCAAACCTGCTCTGCTATGACATTCCCCGCAAAACTGCAGCCAACCGGACGCCGCTTGCGCCCCAAATCAAACGATTTTTTTCTTTGCAGAACCGTCCATTCCACATTGCGTGCTTGCGTTGTCAACGGTGCACCAATCGTTTGCCGGCAGCCGATGGTCAACAGGAACTGCTGATCCACGAGGGTCACGCGCTCTGTTCAACGTGCTATCTGAAGGCGCATCTGCCGACCTGCACGAAATGCACGAAACGCATCTATGGAAAGGTGCAAGTTGTTCATTGATTGACGTCGGTCGGTCGGTGTAGCAGTCGGTGCGGTCGAGACAGGCTTGTTCGGGCGGCCGTACAGTCACGTCCAGAAATTTTCTTAACGTTGCAGTGCAGTGCAAGATGCAGTAGTGATGCAGTGCAAGATGCAGTGCAAGATGCAGTGCAAGATGCAGTGCAAGATGCAGTGCAGTGCAAGATGCAGTGCAAGATGCAGTGCAGTGCATGATGCAAAAAATCTTTCTACTCGCGTTCTGTCGAGAGGGTTGCTCGGTCGGTCAAAAGCGTCGGTCGGTCGATCTGATGAGTCTATAGCTAGAGTAACTTTTACTCACTAAATCAAATCCAATCATCAAGCCCATCAATCTAATCAATCAGTCAATCAATCAATCCATCAATGAACCAGGTGGCCGTGGTCGCCAACCGCTACTGGCATCTGCACTGTCTGCGTTGTCGTCGCTGTCAAAGCGAGGTGCACAAGATGGGCAGCGGAGCGTTTGTGACGGAAAAATTACGAGTCTGGTAAAAATGTTTTCGATGTTTTCCCTGAATGTGGTCGTTTCGATTTGGCCTGGCTGATTTTAGCTGATTGGTTGGCTGCGCACTTGTTCGTTTAATGCATTAATTTTTTAGTTCTTACTTTCTTCGACAAGAAACAAACCGCATATATTTCAAAAGTTAAAACTTGTTTTGAGGCAATAATATTAACTGATAAAATGTTAACTGAAACAACGACATGCGACTCTTTCGCGTGCAAATGAGACGCGTGTATCTACATTGTAGATACACTGTAAATCAAATTCGTTCTAGTGCAATACCTGTCTTGTTACAGCAGTCTTGTTTAAACCTGTCACTTTTTTGCACAATACAGAGAGCTCGGAAAGAAGAAAGAACCAGAATCGGAGTTGCAAGAAAAGATTTTAGCCACAACTGAAGTGTTTTATTGATTTCAACTAAACCCGATGTACAGGGTGACCCAAAAAAAGTTCAAATTTGAAAATGCTCTTACTGGCTTGTGCTGAGATGCTTGGAGCTGAAAATTGGAACGCTGTTAGAACACTTTGGGAGCACAAGCCAGTGAGAGCATTTAAAAAGTTGGAACCTTTTTTGGCTCACCCTGTACATTTGTTCCTCTTTTCTTACGTTTGTTTTTTCTTTGATTCAAATTACTGCACGCACTCTATTAGGCGAAAAAGTGTCCGGTTTGACCGAACATAGTTTTGCAAAACACGATTGAAATGGGTTTTAATTTTAAGGTGTGACGTTTGCAATCCGAATAAATTACACGAGGACGAAGTGAACGCGGAGTCGCCGAAAGCCGACACAACGCGCGACTTTCTCATACGAAAATGCCCGAAATGCTCCACTGGTTCGAACTGTTTACTTTGATGTTCACTTCTAAAGAGTTTTCATCATGATCTTAGAAGACTAAAACGACTTTAGAAACATCCACGCTGAAATTTCACGATTTACCAAAGTTTCAGTGCTGACACCGGCTGATCATTACGAGCAGTACTGTAAGAAATGTCGAAAAAAGCGTGGTCGCCGACGACTGTTGATGCGCGATCGTGCTGAAGACAGCTGTAGTGCATTCATGAAATAGGATTTATGGCTACACTGTGATCAATGGAAACATAGTAAATGACTACCGTATTACCTCCAATAAACCCCCATTGGGGATTAATAACGACTTTTAGGGATGGGGGTTTATTGGTGGAGGGAGGGGATTGTTGGTGGGGGGTTTATTTACAAACAAATTCTAGGGGTGGGGGTTTGTTGAGAAATGGCAAAAATACATTGCATGGCAGGCAAGAAAGTTGCAGAAACTTCTACTTTTCACAGAGATTTCCTTTTGTAACAGCCTTTTGTAATGAAATTATCGTTAACTCATCCCTTTGGGGCCTTTGGTAGCACAATTTCACCAATGTCACTGCATTCAGCCACTGAATTCGTTGGGTATGTGTTTCAAACAGGTTTCCAATTAACTCCCATGGGGGATTATTTGTGGGGGGGATTATTCGGAAACTTGTCGTGGGGGGGGGGGTTTATTGGTGGGGGGGGGGTTAATTGGGGGGGGTCGGTTAATGGAGGTAATACGGTAGTATACACTCCAAAAATGTGTTCCACCAAAAATCATTAGCGCTAGCAACATTGGACGCATAGTTCTGCGACAACACAATGGTTGTTTTGCATTTCGTGAATAAAAACATTTCAGCCATATGTAGCTACAGCATGTAACTTTTGCTGCAAATTCATGAACGCACCGTTATTAACGAATTGTAACGTTTGGTAGATTGTACACTCAATTAAAAACTGGTATTAATATTGAGCACAGCACGCCAACTTAATAAAATACTCAACAATAATGTTGAGTCACCTGCTGTTCCACGCTAATTTCTCCAGCTTACCACTGGTAGCCCCTCAAAATAGTGAAAAAAATGCTAATTTTGTTGAGTAGGCGTTCTATGCTCGGCAATTTTGATGACTAACAAATTGAACTGGTGATGTTTGTCTGTGGAATCTGTGGAACAATAACAAAGTCACACAAAATAAAATTACCGTAAAGTCTTGCATATAAGTCTCCTTATATAGATTTGAAAATCAAAAATTTCTGAAAAAAGTGGAATTTTGTGTGACAACCTTATAAGTGGGAGGAGGTCTTATAAAGCGAAGATTAGGAATTCCGGGCCTTATAAACGGAGTGGGATTTCGACCAAGTTAAAAATTTGAATTTTTTGGGTTCCCGCCGTGTGACACTCCGCCCACTTTTGAGTGGGGGTCTTATAAGTGGGAGGAACCTTATATGCAAGACTTTACGGTATTTCACATGCAGCAATTGCCTCCTGCTTGTGTTATTTCTATTTGTTGAACCCTCTCTTTTTTGTGCGTTTAAAATCTTATTATCCGTCAGTCAAAATTCATTTGAAAAGTTAAAAAAACCCACTTTCAACATGTGTACAAATAACAGATCAATTATAAAACAGAAGAGATCACAAACAAACAAGAAAGCACGCAGGACAAAGTTGAGATTTTTGGTATTCACAGCGAAATCGACTCATGTATAGAAAAGTACCTGTTCTTTGTTTGAAAGTGAAATAACGAACAGATTAAAAAAAAAATTATTGACACAGTCCACTTTACTCCAATCGAAGGTCCATTTCACACAAACTCATGCAGACGCACCGCGCAACAGCTTTTTTCCCCCGCATTAATCGGGCGGATTAGCCTGTTTTAAAGTAACAAAGTTACATCACGACGCAGCCTTTGTTTCCCAAAACTCAATGCTGATTTGTTCGCTCATGAACGAGACTCGCTTCGACCTCACATGGCTGCTTGTTGACATCTTTGATCGACAGCTGCATCGCGCACGCTTTCTCACAAGGTGGCACCGACTGACTGCGCTTTCGAAAGAGCTCCCGTTTCTTCTTCTTCGCAATTACGATCGACAGCTTCTCCCCATTGTTGTTGCTGTTACTGGCGAACTCCGACTGGTGATTGTCGCTGACGTTCGACTGTTGCAACGTGCGCATGACCGCCGGCGGCAGCGAGCGCGCGTGTTGCTGCTCATTGTGCTTGAAACTTCGCCGATTCACCAGTCCACTGTTGTTCTGGCGCTGCTTGCCGGTTGAACAGTCGAACAGTCGCCCGAGACTCTCGCGAAACATCGGCGACTTCGCCGAGTAGATCACGATGTTGATCGCGGCGTTGCACGTCTGTCCGAGGCCGATCAGACACCCGAGCGACATTTGAACATTGCTTGCCACCTGCGCCGCAGTTGTTGTGTTTTTTTTTGTTTCACAGTTGCAATCGTGTCGGTTTTTTTTGTACTGAAGATGTTTTTGTCTCACTGGAGAAAACCGGACTTAATAAATTGGCAGTACCAAAGTTCACTGGTGAAATCGCTATAGACGCGAATTACTACATGTTGATTTCGCAAGCTTTTCTGTTTTCGATTCAGTGGTTCGTATTACTCCGGTGAATAACACAGCAATGTTGCAGGTTAGTTTAGTGGTCGCAAACCCAGCACAAGAACAGCAGCGCATGCGTGCGCAGCGCGAGTCCGGTACATGATCAACGAAAGGCGGTTTGCGATTAAATTTAATTTTGAAAAACAGAGCTAAAGAATTTCAACAAAAAGCAGAGAAAACCAGACTGACGTTCAGCTGTTGCGCGGTGAATGAGATCAAATTCGGCGTTATCCAGAGCAGAATGTACACGAACATCGTCATCAGTGTAACGCTGGTCAGTCGATTCTGCAGAAAAAAACGGTAAAAATCGTACACTTTTTTCTCGACTGGAAAACGCCAGAACACTGCAGTCCAACTTTTAAAATTGTAGGGAATCAGCTGATTGGATGGAATTACGGTATGTATGTTTTCTGTGCAGGCATTGCTGAGGAGGCGTAGTTTGGTTTGTGCAGAGAGAATGCATACCGTAATCCTAATCAATCAGCTGATTCCCTATAATCTGGAGTTCGACCGTAGTATATTACGGTATCTTTTTTTGATAAGGCGGAGTAATGTTGAATGATGATGCTGCTGCTGTTTCAGTCAACCTTAAATGAGCCTTTCATTCATTTGTGTTCCTCTCGACATCTGGGTTCGACATTTCCATTCGCCAGCAACATTCGCTGTCACCAACCGAAACAAAAACAGCAACTTTCATTTCGGACCTTTCAATTCGTGCCGCGGATAATCGTCGACACGTTTTTTCGACTTTCGTTTTCGCCGTCGACGCATGCGTTTCTTGATGCTCTCGTTCACGCTACGCTTTAGGCTGCGGTGTTGTTGTTGTTGCTGTTGCTGTTGTTTTTGTCGTTTTCGTCGTTTTTGTTGTTTCCGCCGCGATTTCCAACCACCCGATCGAGAGCGACGGCTTCGAGCGGTGGAAAACGTTCGACCAGTGGTGCCAGTGGACATTGATGTGCCTGTGCAGTGCCTTTTTGAGAATTGATTGAACGCAGCCACAGAAATAATATTAACGCCTTGACAATAACAAAAATATATTATTATATTATTTTATATTATTTTTACGTTTCTACCCAATTTTTCGGCACTTCTTATGAACGCATGGTTTTGAACAATCCTTGAAGGCTACGTTGAACAATACCAGCGCACGCTATAAACATGGTGTCCGGTGTCCCGTGGGCCGCGAACGAGACGTTTTTTTCTCTTGTGTTTTTTCAATTATTTTAAATTCGTTGTTTTGGAAATTGTGAAGATTTCACGAGTAAAGAAAAAGGGCATTCATGATTGAAGCAGTAGTTAGGGACCGCATACACGTCACTAAATACCGTATTACCCCCATTAAACCCCCCTACCATTCACCCCCCCCCCACCAATAAACCCCCACCCCCACGACAAGTTTCCGAATAATAATCCCCTCCACAAATAATCCCCCATGGGGGTTAATTGGAAACCTGTTTGAAACACATACCCAGCGAATTCAGTGGCTGAATGCAGTGACATTGGTGAAATTGTGCTACCAAAGGCCCCATAGGGATGAGTTAATGGTAATTTCATTACAAAAGGCTGCTAAAAAAGGAAATCTCTGTGTAAAGTAAAAGTTTCTGCGACTTTCTTGCCTGCCATGCAAGGTATTTTTGCCATTTTTCAACAAACCCGACCCCTAGAATTTGTTTGTAAATAACCTTCCCCCCAATAATAATCCCCCCCCCACCAATAAACCCCACCCCTAAAAGTCGCTGACGTATTAATCGTCCATGGAAGTTTATTGGAGGTAATACGGTACTGCTTTTGACTAATAAATCTTCACATAAAAGTCTTAAAAAGTCAAATGAAAAATCAAAACATCAAAAAATGGTTTACTGGGTGGCGACGATTTTGACGTGGCACTGATTATGTCCTTCGATCGTGATCTCTGAAAAGTAGATAAAACTATGTTGATGTAATCTTGGATGTATTTTTTGCGCGCCCTGTATTCAACAGCAATTCGTATTTAAAAATTCAAAAATTCAACCTCCGCAAATCGTAATTTCGTCTTCGTGAATCGTGACTATTTTTCCCAATGGAGGCTCACGATACTATGACCTATTTTTTTAAACGTGTCCCACTGAAATGACGTCATGTGCCGCCAAACATGCGCTTGTCGTTCAAGCAAACCAGACTTTTCGTTTAGCCGATTTCTTCCCGTAAACAAATGGTGAATGTCGAATCAGTCACACCAAACTGACATTTTAGTGCCTGTACTTTTACAAACGGGCGTTTTTAAAGCAATTGACGTCATTTTAGTCCGGACACGTTTGAATAAATCCACAATACACTGTGTCTACGAAAATCGTGGTCGATACGACACAAAATTCGATATAAAAAATCGCCGCAACCAAAATTTTGAACAAAACTCACTCATATTCGCCACAATTTAACTGGAAAATCAAATTTAGCTTCTTTAAAACAATAACACATGTGATATTTGAGTGTCACTATTGCATGTCGCGTCACCGCCCTGAAGGATAGCTGTCCAGTTACCTTAGGCTTGACAGGTATAAGTACCAGGCACTTCTTTTACTTGATCAAGAAATGTCCTTTCATTATTTCTGTATAACAACTATAGTCTATTGTTTCAAACATGTCTAGCCGAAATGACGTCATGTGTTTTTGAAACGTGCACTTGTGTTATGCACAGCAACTCGAACTCCGAACGATCAGGTTGGCTGATTGAAAACTTACTAAAGTGTGAAGCGAACGTGAATTCTGGTATCTGTACAGTATGGCCGAATAAATAAGGCAGCCCATCAAGGCGGGATCCGTCGCAGACTAGAGGTTGACTTTTTCAAAAATGCCAACAAAATTCCTAATCATGTGTGCAAATGAAAAAGAAATGAACATAATAGCACGAAGAATCCATTAGTTTAAAAAAACACGTCAAACTTGGCACACAATTTGGTTTATGAACGTCTTTTTTCTTTCATTCAAATTTCGCGCGTTCCTTGCACCCTGAAAAAACTGCCATGTTTACTCGGCCATTCCGTACTTGACTAACGGCCGTTTTTTGTAGCAAATGACGTCACTTAAGTCGGACACCTTTGAATGACTCGACATTATGTGCAACCTCTTTTGAGCGTTGTGTCGCTTCGAACTCCATTGAATCCAAAACGGATTTTGGAATGACAGGTGGCATGATGATGACTTGGAACGGGTATAGAATCAGTCAGCTGGTAGCGGCGAGACAATTAGTTTTGATTTTTTTTGGAAAGCAAAAAAACTTGATGAAAAATCTGTAATAACTAATTTGGGTGCTATTGCAAGACTTTATTTGATTTTTTTTCACTCGACCACTGTTCACTCGACCTAAAAAAAGTACCGGTTGTTATCATCCGTCAAAACCGGAACTGTTTAGTCGAACAACAGCTCATTTTCCTTACAGTGTGTTTATTCATACCTTGCAGATTTTTTTCTGCCAAATACGCGAAGCTTAGAATTACAGAAGAATGAACTGGAATATTTAGAATTAAAACCGCACTGTACTGTTGTGCCTTTTTTTCTTCCCAGAAATTTGACTGTTTGCTGCTAAAACCAACAAACTCGTTAGGAATAGGAAAACCGTCCTTTAGAAAGAATTTAGAAAAAAATGGATCCATAGGCAAGATTGGGGAATTTCCACTTTAGTTTTTCCACTTAGTTAGTTAGTGTATCTCATGCTGTCTGTCTTGCACTGGAATGAATAAATCTGCGAGTTGGCACCGTCAAAGTCCAAAAACCCCATCGTTTGATGGGCTCAACAACGGTTGTTTGGCTTTTTGACTCTGCTGATCAACAAGCCCGTAAATCTGATTTGGAATAATTGCTTTTTTCAGTTGAACGTTTCTTTGTTTTTAGGCTCAGTATAAATAACATATGAGGTTCACGGTTCAGGCTCATTTCAGGCTGTTTTGTTTGTATCTATGGCACCGCATAACAACAGAAATTTGACAAATGACGCAATTATAAACGACTGAAAAAGCTTGGTACTGTAATCAAATTTGTTCATTTGACCATTAACCAGTGGAAAAACTATTTGTTTGCACTGCACTGAAAAAAAATATAGACCGTATGTGTACGTTTTGTACATGCAATACCGCAGCTGTCTAAAGTCCCGTTTATACGTCGACGTACGTCAGGTACGAACGGTAGTACCGTAAAGTCTTGCATATAAGGTTCCTCCCACTTATAAGACCCCCCATACAAAAATGGGCAGAGTGTCACACGGCGGAAACCAAAAAATTCAAATTTTTAACTTGGTCGAAATCCCACTCCGTTTATAAGGCCCGGAATTCCTAATCTTCGCTTTATAAGACCTCCTCCCACTTATAAGGTTGTCACACAAAATTCCACTTTTTGATTTTTGATTTCAGAAATTTTTGATTTTCAAATTTATATAAGGAGACCTTATATGCACGACTTTACGGTATGTAATAACACGGGACCTGAAGTGACGTGACGTGACGTGCCGTACCGTGTCGTATGTGCAAACGTCAGGTATAACCGGGTCTCAAGCGTTGCAATTTGCGGTAAAATTTGCCGCAATGGTTCCCGCCTCGGCCTCCACACGATTTTTCATTATCTAATTATCTGATATTATCATATCTTGAAAGTTTCAATTTTCGGCGTCCTGTCAAGTCGCCGAAAAACTGGGATTTGATATACGGGATACGGTAGTATATATGTTGATGTGAATTCATGTTGGCTGGTTGATTGATTGATTACTGCAATGTGACTGCAACTTCAGCGCAGTGTTTGACCGCAATTTAGCGAAAACAAAAAAGACCAACAAACACGCAACGCACGGACCGAAGTCGATTTGCGTTTTTTCCCTCATTTTTCAACCGCGCTTTCATTTAGTTCAGATTGAATATGGCGTTGACGTAAAATCAGAAAAACGAAAAAAAATCAAACAGCCGGAAGAAACAAAACTACCCGCGCATGCTGTATTTGTCAACCGATACATGCGCCCTGTATCAAAGAAACCCGACAGAGGATTTTCAAAGAGAAACACGCAATGTGGGCGCCCCACTATTTTCGCTGATGTCCGCCGACAAGCGCAATTTTGATAGGAACAAACGAGCACAAACGAACCATGTGCAAAAAAACGGAAAGCATCACACAGAACAGACAGCGAATAGAGAGCCGAGAGAGAGTATTCCAACGGCTGATGACGATTTTAATACCGACTTCCATATAATGTTTGTTGGATGGAACCGAAACGCACGCAATGTTTATTGGCGTTGCATGTGGCATGTGTGTTTTGCGCTATGTGAACATCAAAACTCCAAAATCAAGAAGTCAGAGCATCAGAAACGCAAAAGTGCGCGTGTGCGTGTTGCAATATAAGCGAATGCCCAAATTACCCCCACCAGAAAACCGTCGCCCTCGAAAGCCGGACAATCAAACAATACCAAAAACGCTAATACAAACTTATTCAGATCTGCGAGAACCGGAATCACCAATTGCTCAGGAGAAAACGCAGGAAACAGTTGCAAGAGGATATCTTTCAAGTCAGGCGACTTCAAAGTGTAGTGTTCACGTTGTTACAGACGGGTTGTGTTCTACGAAGTCTCCTGCGCATTGTTTTTTGTTCAGCGAATAAAAAACAACAGTAGTGCTCTAACAACAAGCTCGCAATCACCAGCGCTGTGGCATTAACGACCGTCGAGTGTGCGTGAGTGTCTCAGTGCTGGCAATTTATGCAAAGTCGGGCGCTCTCAGTTCGGCTGCGGCAAGCCGAACGTCCAAAGTCGTTGGCGGCGGCGGCGGCGGCATCCGGAACGCCAAAATCCGGCGGCAAAAAACCGCAACAACACTTGGTGCACAGTAACTCGGATCGACGGTTCGTTGTGCCGGGAGCGGCGATTCGAAATCGCACCTCAACAACGTCAACGACTACCGCTGCATCGTCCGGTAAAAAAAATAATGAAACGTTTTGGAAACGTATAAAAAAGATTGTTTCGCTTGATCGAATTAAAATTAATGAAACGGAATTCTGTAATTCCCGTTGTTTTTGGAGCTCCAATATGATCCTTTTTTTCAGTATCCAGTCAACAATCATTCCCAAAACGTGCGCGCAGTGCGTCCGCGCGGCGGCCGAACCGAAAACGGAACCACAACAACAACAACAACAACCAGACCAATATTAATCCGAGACGACCGAAACCGCCTAGCAAACAACTTGGACAATCAGCCGCATCGCATTCTTCTAGTGCCACTATTCCGGCTAGCACCCGCGCTCGTTATCATGCATGCGCTGATGTTACGAAAGCAGCAGCAGACACCAATAGCGCAGCAGCGGGGCGAAAGCCACAATCATCTGATTGCGCCGCCACCACTGACGTTATTGACAAACGTCACGCCAGCAGCAAGCCGGCGGTCGCTAATTTTGTCCAACCATCGCCACCAGTACTCGCACAGTCAGACCAGACCGAACAACAACAAACACAACAACAACGCCTGTTCACTGTGGTCGACGCGAAAATACTCGCAAAGGTCAGCGGCGCTTTCAAATCCACTTCGCTGCTGGTCGGTGAAACGTCGACGGGCGAACCGCGGTCGCTGCTCACGACGAGCACACGCAGGATGCGCTCATCACAACAACAAACCGCTAGCGCAAACAGTGATAACCAGCAGTGCAATGCCGCAAAGCCGCTGTTGTTGCAAACGAGCAGCGGCAGCGACAAGCAACCCTCGAGGGTACCCTCATCAAGCGCCGCCTCGTCCGGCGCCCATCACGCGCACCACCAGCATCACAGTCGCCACGCGCAATCAGCGATGTCGCTGTTTTCGCCCGGCATCGACGCCGCCAATCTAATCAGTCGCATGTACGTCGCCGGCGAGATCAACATGCCGCCGCCGTCGCCGTTGCAGTCGCTGCCGCGTGCGTTGCTCGGTCTTTGTTTGTTTGTTTGTTTTGGTTTGGCTTGTTTTTGGTTTTTTTGGTTTTGGTTGGGGTTTGCTGTGGTTGAAACGAGAATTTTTTTTACTGGATCAGCAGTGGTTTTTTAGTCGAATGGCTCTGTTGCTGCGAATGAGATCGTGATTTTCTCGTCATTATTTGCAGTTTTTCTATGTATGTTGAAGTTACTATTGCCGTAAAGTCTTGCATATGAGTCTCCTTATATAAATTTGAAAATCAGAAATTTTTGAAAAACGACGAATTTTGTGTGACAACCTTATAAGTGGGAGGAGGTCTTATAAAGCGAAGATTAGGAAGTCCGGGCCTTATAAACGAGGCGGGATTTCGACCAAGTCAAGATTTTGATTTTTTGGTTTCCCGCCGTGTGACACAAACCCACTTTTGGGTGGGGGTCTTATAAGTGGGAGGAACAATGCAATCGCTCGCACAACAAAAACGCAAACGCAATTCCTTTTTGTTGTTCAAAACAAAAAACGATTTGTTATATTCCGGCAAAAAAACTTTTTGAACGCAGGGACATGCGATCGCGATTGACAACTGCGAAAAACAGCTTTTTCTCAAAATGTAATTGTTTTTGGAGACACGGTTTTTTGTGGTCGAAGCTTTTTGCACAAAAAATAATTGATCATGCATTGGAATGGCGAACCGGTCGGCAACTCGGAATTGTTTTTTTTCGATGTTCAAGCATGGAGAACAGGATCTCTGATCAAATCTACAATTTTTAAAGAGAAAACTTGTCAACAAGCAAATCCGATTGCTTTTCGGTCGCAAAAAAACAGGTTTCCACAGTCATTTTTCACGTGAAAACAAAGCCTAATACGGGCCAAAAACCGTCGGGAATTTCTCATACGGCGATTTTCCGGAACACCGCAATTCTGCGGTGGTTTTTTCTTGATTTTCGATTTTGGCGTCAATGACTAAAAAGTGGCGTCGCGCAAGCGCAACGGTTGGTCCACCGCTATATGGATGGCCATTTGGCACACGTTCTGACATGCCCGGCCGATTCCGCTGAATTTTCGAATTCAACAAATCGTAATCCGTTTTTTATGGCCAAAACTCCGCGTGTGTGCTGACTACCGCATTCATAACAAGATACCGTATCATGATTCTAAAAACGCTGCTATCTAGATAGAAGTTAAAAAACCCATCGGTTATATAAGAAATTTCACATGTGGGGGAGAATTGAGCATTCATGACAAACATTTCTGGGGTTTATGAGTTTCATTGCTAAAGATTATTGTGCCCTGACCTTTATCCCGCCATGAAATCGCGTCGAGATTCACATGTAATTTAGTGGATACCGCACCGTAATGGGTGCTATGGGCATAACGTTAAAATATACATCCAACACCCACTTTTTATTGACTTTACCATGAGACAAATCGTTTGTTTCTGGATTTCCACATGCGAAAGCCGTGTATTTTTCTACTCTCTGACATTCGGATGGCAATTTTTCTTTCTAAAATGCGGACGCACATGATTTTGTCTGAGCGAAAAACGAAAGTGGTTGGTTGTACAGAATTGTCCAGCAACACTTTGTCGCATTTATTACTGCTGGATTTCCAAACTTTTGGAGAATCTTGAACTTACACATATGTAAACAGAGAAATCGCGGAACAGAAAATGCCGTCTGCTCTGTGCGCCGGAATCAGAATCCCAACGGTTTGACCCCCACTGGGATTACACGCATGTGCTTCCGCCAGAAATGACGACTTCCTCAAACATACAGTACGGCCGAATAAATGAGGCAGTCCATCAAGGCGGGATCAGTCGCAGACTAGGAGTTGTCTTTTCAAAAATGCCAACATAATTCCCAATCATGTGTGCAAGGGAGAAAGAATGCACAGAATAGCGCGGATAATCTATTAGTTTCAAAAAACGAGTCAAATTTGGCACACAATGTGGTGTCTGAACGTCTTTTTTCTTTCATTCAAATTTCGCGCGCTCCTTGAACCCTGAAAAAAGCTGCCATGTTTAATCGGCCATACCGTATAATAATTTTCGTAACGACAACATCTGCGCATATGCTCTGTCTGCTGAGTGCATGTTGTATTTGCAGCTTTTGAAGTTTTATATCTGAACGAAATCTGAAGAATCATTCTTTTACAAACCATATCGTGATAGAACTTGAAGAATTGTTGCTATTCCTGTCTGATACGAAGTTCTGAAATCCATTAACGCAAGAAACGTCTGTCCTTGTATGCGTGTGTGTGTTCGTGCACTTTGCACCCTCGAACAAAAACAATGTGCCGTTGTAAGTGAAGTAAAAACAACTTTTCCTTTTTTCTTTCTGGTATGAACCCCAGTCCATGCCAGCGCGGTGGTGTTTTGAACCGTTTTGCGGTTGGGCAACAGCAAATACAGTGCAAGTTATTGTCACCCGCAAATCGCACCTGCGGTAGCCGCAGGATTGATGGTTGCCTGTTTAAACCTGTCACTTTTTTCTTTCACAGATCATGCGAAACTTTGAATTGCAATATACAATGTAATAATGAATGCATCGGGTTTTCTGGAAATCGAAAACAGTGAAAACACCGCAATTGTGGCTAAATTACTGTGTTTCTTGCAACTGCGATCCCCATCTTCTTTTCCCTCTTAGATTAGGCGAAAAATGGCAGGTTTAAAGAAAAACATGCTATACACCCATTCTTTGTAAAATTTGCTGATTGGTTGCACGGTGCTACACCATTAAAAAATTCAACTTTTTTTGCGACGTCGATTTTCCAGTCAACTGCTCGAAGTTCAAGAGTTACTGAATCACTGCAATTTTGATTGTTGCGTACTTTTCATTACTTTATTTTCTTTTTTTTGTTCAGGCCGCACGGTGCACACGCTGTACGCATTCAGCTTCATCATCTATCTTCTGAACGTCCTGTGCGACTGGCTGCACATTTGGTTGGCATGTCAGGTAAGTTTGCGCCGAAACTGCATGAGAATTCTGTCTGATAAAATTTCTAATGCTTTTGATTAAAAAAAACGTCTGTCAATCTTTGAATTTCGTCATGTACGCTGTGTGTGTGCCATTCTTAATACCGAGACGAGCAAAATAGAAAATAAAACAATCACCAAGAAACTGACCAAGATTTTGGCCGTTGGTTGTTTGGTTCAAGAGTTGTCCAATTTCTTGGTTAGTTTTTGTTGCAGCGACACTTTTGTCGTTTCGCCCGGTACGCTGTCTTTTTGCTGTTTGGGCCAAGAAATGTGCCTCTTTCCAGGGCTATTCCGTAAACTTTGCGTTTCGCCCATGGTTCGTCTTCGTGCTGGTTGGCATTTGCATCAACGGCAGCATTTTCACGGCCGTGCTTTTGGTTTGTTCGCTTTTCTCGCGCTGAATAGAAAAAACTTGAAAGCGCTCATTGGATTTCTCGTGTGCTTTTGAACAGAACCGTCAAAAACAGCGCACGGTTCAAATTAGTAACTTTTGATGATCAGTTTCGAATGGAGATTCAAAAGTTTTAGTGTCTGACGCAGCCATTCAACATTGTGAAATTGAAAAACAAAAATCATCAGTTATGTCCACACAGCGACTCCAAACCACAGCAAATGCAGCCAGCCAGCCGGTGCGTCATTGCAGGTGCTCTGTATTGAAAACGCCTTCCACAATCGCACCCCGTGGGATCCGTTCGCGAACGGCTTCGAACTGATTTGCGACGAGTTCGCGGCGTGGGTGACGAACTTCACGTGTTTCCGCGTCGCGTTCCTTGTGCTCGTGCTGCACGACGGGCCGATGATATTCTGCAACTTCTGGTTGACTAATTTTTTGAAACAAAACGATTCCATTCTAACCGAAAAACACTGGTCAACGAAACAGTGCACGACCAGCGTGTGGTTGTCTGTCTCGTGTGGTCTCCCGAAAATACAAATGGCAACTCCATACTTGGCCTTTTGTGTCATTTTCTTTTTTTTTCAAGATACCGGACACCGTGCGGAGACACCCAGACACCGGACACCTAGTCGGAGCATCGGACATTTTTTATAATTTTCAATGTGCGTGAAAAAATCTCAAAATTCTTCGTCAGGTTCATCAGTTCGTGCCGAATCGCTGGCGCGAACGTGCACACGTGGCCGCTGGCTTTATCGAGCGCTTCAGCCGCAATCAGCCTCTGCTGGCGCCTGGTGATGCTCTATTATTCGTACAAACACTTCTGGTTCTTCAAAACGACACGTCGACAGTTGAATCGCATCAATCGAGAGTCGTCGACAGTGGACGAACTGAAGAACAAGGTTTGACTAATATCCAATTAGGATGAGAAAAGGACTCAATCAACAATTTGCTGAGAATGTTGGTTGCAGTTTTTTTCTCACTGGTGATGTTTTAGGAAGTCGCGCTTACACCGTAATGACTCCGTTTACACCGTTTTATTTTGAAAGTACACGTGTGATAACATCTGGATCGGAAAGTAGTTGGAATTTTGAAGCACCGGAAATTGGAATGCTTTATTTTTGCACAAAAAACAACTTTTCGCAGGTCGGCATCGCCGTGCCCGAGCGCATACACGAGTTCGACGAATGCTGGCCCGTCCGGTTGGTGTTCGTGGTTCTTTTCACCAATAATTTCGAACATTTTGAATTTTGATTTATTGTAATAAGTGGTTCCCGCTGAACTAACCTCCCTCAATGGAGATCAAAGAAGTCAACAACAACGGTGTTGAGGTGACTGAGTAACTTTCGATTGCGGCCAAAACGTTTTACGGCGAAATTTGATGATGTGATGACCGCATTTGGTTTCAACACCAGTAGAAACTGAACATCGTGCGTGGCCATTTCCATGGCTCATAACTGACCATTCTGAGTGGTGCCATATACATTTTCTAGATACAGCTACCAACACACGGTCGTAGCGAGCGGCACGGTGGACAGTTTAATCGATTATGACAACCAGGTGGTGGTCGTTGACGCGAATTCCGCCGATTCGGATGTCACCGTGTTGCAGCAGCACAAACTGCCGCCGATGCGCTGCGTGTGCGGACGAGCGTTGAAGTGAGAGAGAGAGAGAGAGGGATTACGGTTGAGTTGTCGAAAAATGTTGACCTAAAAGGTGCACGTGTTGTCCATTCATTCGTAGATACGTCTGCTGCGGCTTCATGTGCTGCTTCCTGTACCTGGGCATGTGTCTGGTCGCGTGTGTGCCGTGCTGCCACCACTACACGTGCAAGCCGCACTCTATCGTGCATCGCAATCGGTTCGCAAAAACGTGCACACGAATCACGACGACCGGCTACCACATGTTCATACTGTTGTTCACGTTCATATTGACCGTGACACTGCTGATCATGAACGGTGTCTTCTTGAGCTCCGTGCACGTGCTGGGCCCGAACACGCTGCCGCCCGAGTTGGATCGGTTCTGTATCGCGTTGGACTATAGCGCGCATCGACTGAGGCCGTTCTTTGAGGTACATATGCGTGCGTGCGTGCGTGCGTGCGTGCGTGCGTGCGTGCGTGCGTGCGTGCGTGTGTGTGTGTGCGTGTACTTGCAATGTCGTACTTTTCAGACCTGTTTCAAACGACACAAAGCCTCCATATTGCAGCCGAACCATCAGCAGCTGCGCCTGAACTCGTCCTACAGTCACAAGGAGTGCGTCACCGTGATGGACCAATCAGCGTCCGCGTTCGGCCTATTCCGCCAATCGCCGTCGGCGTGGAAATTCCGCAAAGTAGTGCGTGCCGGCCAGTTGCTGACCACCTGGACGAACATGGAATGGCGCCGGAAGCGGCCGCGCGTTCTGTTCGACTACAATTTGAAGTCGGGACTGTACGACTGCGATCATCGTGAACGGTCGGGATGGACCGTGCATTTCGACCGACCGTCCTACCCGTGGCCGTATTTCTGCGCGTGCTATCCGGACTACGTTTACGTGAACAGCGGCAGTCTACGGTGCAATGCCAGCAGGCTGCTCGGGCAGCGCGTTTTGCTTTGATTTATGTACAGTCTAACTCCATGACATATCCAACTTGCTGACTGGTTGGTGATCAGGTGACCCATGCATTACTGTACAAACGAAACTCCGCCTCTCCGCACAGCACTCCGATGCACAGAATGCATGCGTCAACCAATCAGCTAGTTTAATTAGATATGTTATAGAGTTAGACTTTTCATGTGTGTGCTTTGTGTTTTGTTTTGTGATTCCAGATATTTTTGAACATCATAAAAATAGGAGATACTTGTACGCACATTTTTATGCGTTCTAGCCGCAGTCAATTGGCTTGTCACCAGGAAATTTGAAATTAGAATTTTTGAAAACTGTTTTTTGAAATTCTTCATCGCATCAACAAAAAAAATCAACAACGAACATAAAAAACAAACAAACAAAGAACATGCGAAAATTCCAGCAATTCCATCCAGCAATTTTTGGTGATTCGGTTTTTTATTGAGCGCTGACAAATGCAAAAAGGTCAATCCTTAGTTTTCAGTTTGACTGTATTGTTTTATGGTTCAATCTTATTTTGCACGCTGTTGTTTTGTATTGCTACTCAGTTTTTAAGACAGGCGGTTTCAGTTTTTTACAACCTTTTCTGTCCCTTTCCGTATAATTCTCGCTCTCACACAATTTTCGATTAAAATAGTTGTCGAAGTGAAACACGTCAGTAATAAGTGAAAAGTAAATTACATAAACAAGATGTGAAGGACGTGGCTGTGCGGAAAAATTTGGAAATAAAACTAAAATAGTTAAACGCAAACGCGCATGGGCGTGACTTCAATTTGTTGTGTTTCTTTTTTAACCAAAAAAGATTTGCAAAGATGTCATAATTTTACGATCTAACAAAAAAAAACTGATTTGATACACTGTGCACGTGGTGTGTGTTGTTTCTCTGTGCACTGCCTGCAAGTGCAACATCACTGTGTTTTTTGACAGAGCACACAAGCGCTGTTTTAGATCTTTCTTATTGCTGCACCAAATGTGCTTTCAAAATTTTTTCTTCATTCCAGTGCGTAATTTTCAGTGAGCAACCGAAGAGTTCTTTATTGGCTGCGTTATCAGGTTGATCCAATCAGCGCGCGCAAACTAAAGTGAATGCAGACTGGCTAAAATACATATAAACTCCATAAAAAAACAAACATGGCACCCGCAGTCAACGAAAAAACTCCCCTTGTCAACAAAAATTACTGGACAATTGACAAAGTTGAAAACATAGCAACACTCGGGTAATGTTCAATATTGTATTTGTTCTTGTCTTTCTGGCTCTGAAATTTGAAATTGTTTTTTTTACTTCGAGTTTTAATCCCACTGAACAGTTTTTACCCACAATAATAATGCATGAAATCAGTGTGCACTGCTTTTATTACTGGCTGATTGGTTGCATTTGAATTGTGCAGCTGAATCGCAACTCCTGAACTTCGGATTTTTGATTTCAAAAATACTACAGACAAAAATCTCTCGAACATGTTACACTTTTTGACAATTTCAACGAAAATCTCTACATAGCGTTCCCCTAACTGAAAAAATCAGTCAACAAACAAATCAACTTTGAACACTTTGAACACAGCTGCATATTATCAATGTTTAAACTGTTTACCTATCCATGAGCGCATTGAGTCTCCGAACCATAAAAGACAATAACCATTAGTTAGTCGACAAAATGTTGAGTTTTATTGTCGAGTGATTTTCCTCAAATACAGGCATTGTCTCTCATTCGATACCAAAACACCGAATCGACAACGAAACTTTTTTCAACGTCGTTTGCCGAGCGGCGTAACGTTGCGCAATCTGCGACTTTTGCTGCCCGATTTGTGGCCGCGGAAAAGCGTTTGCCTGCAGATGTGCGTCTTCGTTTGTTTGTCGATTGTGGTCATTGGTCGCGTCATCAATCTGTTTGTGCCAATCATCGTGAAGGACGTTGGTGAGTGGTTCGCGCTCCCGCGGTTCTTTTTGCATAACGAAAGTGTGAAATCCTTTTTGGCGATACAAACAAAGCACTGTTGACTCTGCAGCTCACTGTTGAGTTTTTTTCTCACGGTGCTGTGCATTCCTTTAATATGGCTTGGCTTAGATTTTTTTACTGTTCAAGTTCAGCTACATAATCAAAAAAATCATAGTTGCATAACAACAGAAACAAACTTTATAGTAAACAGCTTGTCTCAACATGCCCGAAACAACGCTACCTCAACTCGCTACGATCTGATTTTGCTCGGTAGCATGCTGAAAATCGCGCAGTCTGGCCTGAAAGGTGCGGCAAAAGTGTTCTCAAGGTTTACTGAACGAATTTTCAGCAAAACACTTTTGATTACTAAACCACCTGTTGAGTGACTCTTGAATATACAGTAATTTATCTTTTGACGTTTACTTTGAATAACGTTAGGACCAAAAAAATAATGAACTGAAATTTTGTTCATTAGATTTTCTCAGTGTGATTTTCGAGTTCGCATGGGTCCTTTGAGAAGTTCGACCATCTGGGAGAGCGACTAAAAGATTAAACAAGCATTATGTGGCGTAGTGGCACATGCATTTCAACAGAGGGTTTCTAATTCGATTGCAGCCAATTATTAGATTCGTCAAGTTGCTGATGATTATGAAACTGATTTCGCTTTGCAAATGTTTTGAACGTTCCAGGAGGCCTCATAAACATTGCGTGTCAACAGATTTGGCTGAACGTGAAACAGTATTCAGCAAAAGAGGTCCAAGTGAGATTGTTCCAGCACTTGCACAGGTCAGCGACAAAGCTACTGGGATGGGCGTAGGCGGCCATTTGACTGAATTGGGCACGCTGAGAAAACTAACTAACTAACTAACTCACGTAACTTTTTGTTGGGAAAATGGGCCAATGCCGAGTCCCTCAGATACTCATGTATGCGTCGTGTGTCACGTCACGTCACGTCACGTCACGTCACGTCACGTCACGTCACGTCACGTCACTTCTTGTGTTTTTGCATACTGCCGTCCATATGGAGACGAGCCTTTGACGTTACCACGTCGACGCACGGCGAAACACGTCGTCAGTATGCGCGGGCTTTTACAAACATACCTATGTTGCGTGTTGTTTTTTCAGAGCATGCTTAATTGAATAATGTTGATTGGTCAGACTCGGAGAATCAATAAGTGGATTTGAAAATGAAAACGCATCTCACTGCATTCAGACTATCGCTGCGTTGGCATTTGTGCCGCAAGACAGGCGAGGTGTTGCGAACGATGGACATGGGCACGCAAAGTGTCAATTTGCTCGTTGAATTGACGTTATTTTCGGTGAGTCTCTTGTATTAAGCAAACAGTTTGCAAGTTTTTAGAAGTTTGTAACAAGCTTGTCAGTTTTGAAGACCGTAGTTTTCAAAGGAAAGGAACTAATAGAAGACGTTCAGAAAGCTTAGAAAGGGGAAAAGTCAAAAGTTTGAAGTTTACAAGTTTTGTAATGTTTTTTCATGTTTTCTTCAATTCAGATTCTGCCGACTGCGCTCGATTTGATTGTTGCCGTGATTTTCTTCTCCGTCAGTTTTCCGTATTATTTTGGTGTGATTATATTTGGAAGCGCAATCGCATATTTAGGTACGCAGCTACAATGTAGTATGGTGGAGCCTTTTACATTCATTGCTGATTTCGCAGCTGATCAATCAGTCCTCTATTTAGGGCATACGTATACCAACTGACTTTTAATCACACCGGGCCAAACAGTAAACCAGTGTCCAGTACTCCCGGTGTCGGTCCGTAATCCACAAAAGAAGCACACCGTTTCAGTTTTCACATTCGTCATCACTGAAATGAGACGTTCATTCAAACGCGAAATGAACACACAGGACACCGTGCTTCGGGCGCGTGCGGTCGAGTCGCTACTGAATTTCGAAACGGTATAAAGTTTCCAATTTTCGAGGCACGCAAGAAAACAGCTATATTGTTCGCTGATTCGCCATACACACTTGTTACATTTCTATTGCGCGTTTTCAGGTGAAATATTACGACAACGATGCGTTTGAGGCAAGCCAGTACGTGAAATCGATTGACGCTTATCAGGTTAGCTGCGTTCTCCCCCAGCTAATCATTGCAAGAGCCACGTACGTTTTCACGTTATTCACTTCAGACGTCCGAGTTTCGCTCAATGCTGGTTGTCTCATTTCTGCGCTGCGTGCACGCGCTAACAATCGGCCTCGGTCAAACAAGCGGCTGCTTGCTGCTGGCGTATTTCGTCTACAATGAAATGCACGACTTAACCGCTGGCGACTACGTGCTGTTCATCACGTACATTCAGCAGCTCTACACGCCGCTGTATCTGTTCGGCGAGATGTACATGTTGGTCCTAGACAAGTTTTCTTTGACCAGGGACGTTTCTTCGTACAGCACATGTGTGTCCTTCACTTCACTTCACTTCACTTCACTTCACTTCACTTCACTTCACTTCACTTTACTTCACTTCCTTACTTCACTTACTTCACTTCACTTTGCTTCACTTCACTTCACTTCACTTCACTTCACTTCACTTCACTTCACTTCACTTCATTTCACTTCACTTTACTTCACTTCACTTCATTTCACTTCACTTCACTTTACTTTACTTCACTTCACTTACTTCACTTCACTTCACTTCACTTCACTTCACTTCACTTTACTTTACTTCACTTCACTTCACTTCACTTCACTTCACTTCACTTTACTTTCTTCACTTCACTTCACTTTATTTTACTTCACTTCACTTTACTTCACTTTACTTCACTTTACTTCACTTCACTTCTTTTCACTTCACTTTACTTTACTTCATTTCACTTCACTTTACCTCACTTCACTTCACTTCACTTCACTTCACTTTACTTCACTTCACTTCTTTTCACTTCACTTTACTTTAATTCATTTCACTTTACTTCACTTCACTTCACTTCACTTCACTTCACTTCACTTCCCTTCACTTCACTTCACTTCACTTCACTTCACTTCACTCCACTTCACTTCACTTCACTTCACTTCACCCCGCCTCCACAACAAAACCTGCACACGTGATGCAACCATCACCATCAACCATCGGTGAGGATATGCTATAGAGTTAGACTGTACTTTACTTTACTTTACTTCTTCACTGGACGTGCACGCACAATCTGATTCATGAATGGGCCTCGAGAGACTTTTTCGCTTTACTCCATTGCTTTTATCTTCGTTTTTTTGCAGAACACTGCATGGTGTTCATGGTCAGAGAAGAATTTCATAATCTTGGTTGCCGAGAATCGTTTATTGGTTCGTGCTAGTCTGGTTTTTCAAGTTCAAAGAATACCTCTCACTTCAGAATGGTGCAACAATACACGATTGACATGGAAAAAATGTGCGACTTGTTGCGCCAAGTGCCTGAGGTAAAGACGCGCTCCTTTTTCCTTATTGTTTAATTCGTTTTTCTCTTTTTCGTTTTCTCTTTTTCTCGTTTAATTCTCTTATTGTTTCCATTTCCAGATTGTGGACGAACCCCAAGCATCCAAACTTCAGTTGACAGACGGCAAAATTGATTTTGACAACGTTCACTTCAGTTACATGCCAGACAAACCTGTACTAAAGGGAATTTCGTTCACAGTGTCACCAGGTACTCAGAGTTTGTTGAATTGGTTTAAGGTGCAGTGTAAATGGCGACCTGGCGAAATAACGAATCAATCCATTTGATCATTCAATCATTCATTCATTCAATTTAGTCGATGAATTAATCGCCAGTTAATTATTTAACCAATCGATCGATCATTCAATCAACCAACCAACCAACCAGCCAATCAACCAGTCAATCAATCGCCCAATCAATGCAGGCACTTCTGTTGCGTTCGTCGGCCCGTCTGGCGCTGGAAAGAGCACTATTGTTCGATTGTTGTTTCGCTTCTACGATGTCACATCAGGAAAAATCAAGCTTGATGGGCAGCATATTTCACAGGTATACGAAACGTTGAAAAAAACCAGAAACGTATATCATTCGAGTGTGACTACTCGAGATTGAGATAATTCGTGATTTCACAACTGACGGTTTTGACTTGCACTGGTTGGTCTCGACTCTCGACTGAAAAATAATGTGACCAGAATGGAAGTTTTTTCAGGTAACGCAAGAATCTCTCCGCCGTCAGATTGGTATCGTGCCGCAAGACACCGTACTCTTTAATGAATCGATCAAGTAGGTACTCCAGGACTTTACACTTTGAGTTTCGTTGCTTGTCACCCCCGTAGCGTCGGTGGTAGTGCGTTAGACTCCAGTGTGTCTTTGCGCACGGAGGATCGAGCCCCGCCGAGGGGTGTGTAGGCATTTAATGACGGAGAAAACTCGATGGGCGCCCTACTCGACGGCGTTCTCTGTACGTTTTTTTTGTGTTAGCTCTGGCTATAAACATTCGTTCGTTCTATAAACAAAAAACTAGACGTATAACATCGTTTTTACGCATATACAGTATGCGTGGCCACAAGCCAACCCAAGCATATTCGTTCGTTCGTTCCTTGAAAACGGTAATACATATATGCAATGTTTTTCCACATTACTGCTCAAGTCAGAAAAACTAGAAACTAGAACAAAAACTGTAAAACAACGCCGCTCAGGTACAACATTGCGTACGGTCGCGTTTCGGCGTCCGACCACGAACTGATTGAGGCGGCACGATCCGCCGACATTCACGATCAGGTCGCTGCGTTTCCGCAAGGTGCGTTCACATTTGCTAGTTTCTACTACACGCTAACGCTAATGTACGTATTCCACGATAGCTGCAATTAGCAATTCGTCATTGGAATACATTTTCATGAAAACACCGTCAATATGCGACGTTTGATTTCAAAAGGCTATGACACCGTGGTTGGCGAACGTGGTCTCCGGTTGAGCGGCGGCGAAAAGCAACGAGTTGCGATTGCGCGAACGCTGCTGAAAGCGCCGCCGATTTTACTGCTCGATGAGGCGACTTCAGGTTGTCGATACAGATTCGTGTTTTCTTTTCATCAAGAACCGGCTTTTACAACTCCAAGAGCCGGTGTCATGCTATATTTTGACCCCCGCCATATTTTGACAGGGGGTCAAAATATGGCAAAACATCCGCGCCAACCACACACCAGCAAACACGGGGGACGCACAGGTCGGCTCCGGCAACCCCAAAGCCGGACTCGGCCACGCCCCCCGGATTAGCCGGCGGTCTGGCTTCGCTGCCCCCAAAGCTATGGGAGCTGTGAATCGCATGAATTAGCAACTTGCCAGATCGATTTTATAATAGTTGACTAGGTGTGAAACACGAGCCTTATCGTTCGGTAGTCAGCACCAATCGATAAGTTGCCCCTTTGTGTGTTTCATTGTGTGCCGATTTTTGCATGCCCACCGTGTGACAAGAAGCACACACATTTTTAGCAGTTCTCTGCATCACAAAGCAAAAATATCAACGTGCTGTCCTTTTCTGTTTGGAAACGTTGGTCAGTTATTCAACGTAGGCAAGAGTCTATTCAACGTGGGCTCCCATGGGCAGCGAGTTTCACTCCCAACTCTAAATAATGGTAGTGGTATTGTGAACACCCACCGGGAAAAAATAGTTGCGCAATAACTGATCATTATACTTGTCAACTTTGGCTCGATTAAAAAACTGAAACAAGGCATGACTTTGCGGACAGCAATCACTTCCAATTTTGTGTTTGGTAAAAACAAAAACGCTCTCCAGCAACTTTCTTTCAGAATGATCCGAAACATACCTGTGCGACGGTGTGGGGTACCGATGTGCGCAGCCCTCGAACCGATGTGCAGCCCCCAAGAACAAACTTTACGAGCTTTGCTTCATTGCACCGGCTGCCTTGCAAATGGTGCGCAGCATTCAAACCGGTGTCGCCAAAATGCCACCGCAAAATTTTTTTCCTGGCTGCACACCGGTTTTGAGGGCTGCGCACATTGGTACCCCACACCGTCGCACGGGTATCGATCGATCGAATGATCGAATTAATGAAACGAACCTGAAAAACCGGTGTCATGTCATATTTTCACCCCCACCATATATTTGACCGCTTTAGTAGCTGTTTTCGTAGCCTCTTTGGTTGTCCTGTTTTCTAAATGAGCCAGCTTTCAATTCTCATGTTTATTTTTTTGTTCGCAGCGTTGGACACTCGAACGGAGCGTTTCGTTCAGGCGGCGTTGGCGCGCACTTGCCAAGGTCGCACGTCCTTGATCGTGGCGCATCGTCTGTCGACCGTGGTTGACTGCGATCAGATTTACGTGCTGAGTGGCGGCCATATTGTCGAGAGGGGCCGGTTTGTTTCGCAATATGCAGTCTACAGTCTAACTGAATAACATATCCAGCTAGCTGATTGGTTGTTGCATGCATTCTGTGCACGAACTGCTAAGAATTGCGGAGTTAAACTTGCACAGAGTGCATGCATTTACGTGACCAACAACCAATCAGCTAGTTGGATAATGGATATGTATCTATGTTACAGAGTTCGACTGTACATATTTGTTAAATCACATGCTTTATGATGGAACGCCGGAATTGAAAACGTGGCAATTATACTGCTTTTTGTTTTCCCGGTGGCTGTTTTTTATTGTTTTATTGGGTGGGTTCGTCGTTTGCGTGGTCACCATGCGTAACCTGTATCAGGATTTGCTCCCAAAAACAGTTTGACAACTTCATTTTTTCAATTAAAGTCTGTCGCATTTATTCAATTTCAATATTCCTTGGTTTTTTTCAGTCACAACGAATTATTGGCACAGCAGGGCGTTTACGCGCAAATGTGGAGTGAACAGCAGAAAAACTCTGAGATGTGATGCGTGTGTACAAGTGATGATTTCTAGCTGTGTGAATTTATGTTGTTCATGTTTTACCCGTCTCAGAAAACTTCCAACAACGGTGCTACGCGCAAAAGAGCAGATCGTGTAAATGGTCTTGAAATCGATTTTGACATGAAGACATAAACTTCAGTGCACATCACAGAGAGTGCACCCAAAGTAACAAAAATGTGTAAGCGGCGGAAATGAAACAAAAACCTTGTGTCTGCAGACTGCGCAACACCAATCAACATGTCATGCAATTGGGCTCACCAATTTTGTACACAAACATGCCCGTAGTTTCTATCGCGGATTTCCAGGCGGATAATGAAGTCAGACACTCAAAAAAACGATCAAAACCGCCCGGAACTTTGCCATAGAATGTAGTTACAAATTTGTTTAATTCTGTTGAAATAGTTTCTCTTTTCTCAAGCGGGGAGTGTCGCGGATTTCCAGGCGGATAATCCGCGATAGTTTCCGCGCACCCTGTAGTGTGGTTCACATTGCGCATGCGCGAATACCGTGACATTATGTTTTGTCTGTCAAATCTGTGCAGCGCACAGAGCTCACAAAGCTTTTAGCTGTTTGCAAATTCAGTGTTCTGATTCATGCCTTCAAACCGGTTGTTGTAATAAAACGTCAATAGCAAAAAAAAGAAATTTTCTGTCTAAACAGTTTTTCAAGGAGAGGAGAGAAGGGAAAAAAACAAAGCAAAGACAAAAAAGCATGTTCCGCATCACCGGCGGCACAAGTTTGAGTGGGACTGTCCGAATTTCTGGCGCCAAAAATGCCGCGCTGCCAATTCTATTCGCCAGTCTACTGAGTGACGAGCCAGTGCGTTTGTGCAACGTGCCCGACGTCACCGACGTCACGGTGGCGTTGCAATTGTTGGCTGAGCTTGGCGTTGACGTGCGTCGCGTTGACGATGGTAATGGTGCTCGTTTGAAGGGCACTCATAACACAGTACTGTTGCTTGCAAGACAAACACACAGGCATCCACACAGCTGCCACGCACGCGCAGCTGCAATGTCGCATGTGTGCCGGTGTGTTTCTTTGTGAGACTGGCTGCTGAAAAAGTACACAGCGGCTATTTGTTAATATTGAACTGATTGATGCGGAGTTAATCAGCAACCTAGTAGACCAAGTAAACGTAATCATAGTAGACGGTTTAGTAGCATCGTCTTCCTACTTTTCAAAATGAGAGCAGAAAAACTGGAAAGTTTTTTCCCCAATAAACAGAACTCCACCTGAACGCTGTTGCCGCGAAATCCATTCGCTGTTCGGAGACACTTGCGTCACGAATGCGTGCGTCCGTCTGGCTGGTCGCGCCACTGCTCGCCCGACTTGGTCGTGCCGCAGTCAGCCTGCCCGGCGGCTGCACAATCGGACCGAGACCAGTCGACTTGCACGTGTTCGCGCTCGAACGTTTGGGCGCGTCGATTTCGTTCACGCACGACCAGTGGCTGGTGGCCGAGACGGGTGGTCGGCGACTGATTGGCGCTGATGTGCGCTTTCAGAAGGTTGTTCTGGCATGCGCATTGTGAAATCACGCTGTTGTGTTTTGTGTTGCACTGTCACAAACATGAGCACGCACACGCACCAACGTGGTCTGTGTGGTAGCGCGTTCGGCTTATTGTCGGTGCGTTCGGGGGTGTATAGACAATTAATGACAGAGAAAACTCGACGCGCGCCCTACTCGACGGCGCTCTCTGTACGCTTTTCTGGGTTAACCCTAGCTAAACACATCGCCAAAAATCACCGGTCGATCGTTTCGTTCACATGCGACATGACAGCAGCGACGCCTGCGTGCATGTGCACAGACTTGAACATTGAGTGCACGGTCTTCAGAATGAAACGTTAGCCAGCATTTGCAGGTGAGCGTTGGCGCGACGATCACGGCGCTGTGCGCTGCAGTGCTCGCTGACGGACAGACGCGCATCGTGAACGCCGCTTGCGAACCGGAGATCGTTGACTGTGCACGATTTCTGAATGCTTTGGGCGCTCAAGTGTCCGGAGAAGGCAGTAAAATCATCACAGTGCACGGCGTCCGTCGACTGCATGCTGGCAGATACACTGTGCGTTGATCGGTTGATTGGTTGGCTGATTGATTCACTGTAAACCGTTTCCAAACGTTCTTCTAAACATTTTTTGGCCAAAATCTTTTGTGGTTAACGGTAGTAACCAACCAAACAAAAAAATGTCTGGTTACCGTGGTGTAGCCACAGGAGCGTTTGATTAAAATGTTTGTTGAAAAAAAGATCGGTTTTCAGTGTCGTCAACCAAAAAAGTCGTTTGACCGAAAAAACAGTTTCCAGTGTTGATTGATTGATTGATTGATTGATTGATTGATTGATTGATTGATTGATTGATCGATCGATCGATACGTCCAAATCGGCCCATTCACAGATCATGCCGGATCGAATCGAAACGGGCACCTATTTGCTTGGCGCCGTCGTGACACGCGGCTACGTGCGCTGCACCGGCACCCAAGCGAACACGTTGAGCGCTCTGCTGTCAATCGTGCGTGCCGCTGGTGGAATCGTTGAACTCGGCGATCGCTGGTGTTCGGTTGACATGCGCACAGCACGCCCGAGCGCAGTGAACGTCAGCACGGCCGAGTATCCCGGTGTGCCGACGGACTTGCAGGTATATTCGAGTTCTTTGTCGGGTAGAAAGTTTTTTCTTTTACTTTAGTTGAAAACTCAGTGAGTGTCTTTTTTTCAACCGGATGAACTGATTTGTTGTATGTTGGAAGCAGCTGAAATGATCAAACTCAACACTGGGCGCAAACCGAACACGCTGATCGGTTGAATCAAGCTTACGCCAAAAAAGTCTGCCTCCAGAATCTAAAACTGACGACAATGTGGTGAACTGAGACAGAAGACGATTGGACCAATCCTGTCAACCACTTCAATCAATGATACTCTTTTTAATTGATTGGTACATGCAAATCCTGTTGCTTGTTGGAATCAACCAATCTCAATCAATTTGTTTCTCCATCATTTTTCAGCCTCTATTAACGCTGTTGAACGCTGTGGCGGTTGGGTCTTCAGTGGTGACTGAGACTATCTTTGAGGATCGATTCAGTCATGTTGCTGAACTAACAAAAATGGGCGCGAATTTAAAAGTGAACGGTCGAACAATCGAGTGTAACGGAGTTTCGGGATTGATTGGAGCTCAGGTAATGTGCTTTTTTGAAAACCGTACACTTTCTAACACGCGCGATCACCATAAGATGTTGCACACGAACACACAAACACGCCAACACACCATCACACAAGCATTATGTTGTTGCATTAACTGTGCGCGTTTCATGTTCACAATCTGTGATTGGACAATTATTGTTGACAAACGTGATGCTGTTTTTTAAAAGAGCAGTAGTCTATTGTTTTTTTCCACATCTTCTTTTGTGAGTTTCCAGCTAAAGCGAACTGATTCAGCAGCATAATTACCGGTATTATTTTTAATGTTTTCTTTGTTTCAGTGTTCTGCCAGTGATCTTCGCGCCGGTGCCTGTCTGGTGTTAGCGGGTTGCGCTGCTCACGGTGAAACGGACGTACGGAATGTGCATCATGTCGATCGAGGTTATGAACGAATCGAACAGAAACTGAGCTGCCTCGGAGCGAAAATCGAGCGTTTATATTGACGGTTGACTGAAAGGAGCCTGTAATTTTGCCTTACACTGGAGTGGACTTTGCGCATTTTGGCTAAGCACTTCGGCGCTTAATAAAACTGAACTGAACTGGTGATAAATGTAGTGGAATAAACTTGGCTAGCTGGCAACTTTAGCAGAAATTCGAAATGATGCATTTTACTTCACTGAAACAGAAACTGAACAGATTCATTCGTGGCCGTTATTGGCTTCGCAGGACAGCCTTCTGTGGCAGCATGGTAAACAAAACAAGATGTTCATATAATGTGTCATAAGCTTGTGGAAATGGTCATATCATATGCATGGTTCGTATTCAAATCTGCCATCATTTATCCAAACGAATTGTTTTGAATTTGTTTACCGTCACGCCTCATAATCCGGTGCAATCAACGGCAGCAGTGCGCTGATCAAATGACCGCCACCGGTGGCCAATACATGTACATTTCGTGAAACACGATCGTGACGGGCAATCTGATGAATGGTGTCGACGGCGGCCGAGACACACGAACGTTCCAAGACAATCTGGCGGCTTTTGAAGTCGTCAACTTTCGTCAATTCATCGTCAGTGAGCGAACGGTGAAATTGCAACTGAAAATTGTTCATCAGGCACACAAAACTAATACGGACTCAACTCTAAATTACAAGCTAATCAGCTGACTGGTTTGTGATCGCACGCGATGCACGCGATCTGTACAGTCTAGACTCCACCTATACGGCAACGACTGCACAGAAGCATGCATCAAGTGACAGATCAACCAGCTGATATTACCTCCAATAAACCCCCATGGGGGGTTAATACGTCAGCGACTTTTAGGGGTGGGGGTTTATTGGTGGGGGGGGGGGGGGGTTATTTACAAACAAATTCTAGGATGGGGGTTTATTGAAAAATGGCAAAAATACCTTGCATGGCAGGCAAGAAAGTCGCAAAAACTTCTACTCTACATAGAAATTTCCTTTTATAACAGCCTTTTGTAATGAAATTACCATTAACTCATCCATTTGGGGCCTTTGGTAGCGCAATTTCATCATTTTCACTGCAACCAGCCACTGAATTCGCTGGGTATTTGTTTGAAACAGGTTTCCAATAATCCCCCATGGGGGATTATTTGTGGGGGGGGATTATTCGGAAACTTGTCGGGGGGTGGGGGTTTATTGGGGGGGGATTAATGGTGGGGGGGGGGGTTAATGGGGGTAATACGGTATGATCTTTTGTTTTGGTCTCGAGACTCAATGCGCGCATGTATACAGTAGGTACGCAGTTTCATGCATGACGCGGGAATTCGAAATTGGCAAAGAGAATCGAGTCCCCTAAATATGGGCCAAGTTACTTAGGTGACTTTGAATTGCCGCATAACGACTGAAACTACTTCTTCACTCGCATTGAGTCGCAGAATCTAAAAAAATGACATAGCCTGCGATTAGATTAGTTCATTTGCCGCCAACAGCAAGTTCTATGTGTTGCATACAAACGGATACGGACATACAAATCGTTTATTCTTTTACCGTTTCGGTAGCGCTGCCAAGGCGTTCGGATTGACAACTAGCCCAAACGTCGCAACACTGCCGAGGCCTTCCTGCGACGTGCGTACGTCTGACACGATTGCAACTGCACGTTTCGCTGTCGTTCTCAAACGTGTATGCAGGACTGAACAGCACCACGTCAAACAGACAGTGCGACTGCAACATTAGACTTGTATAATCTGTTTATCAGATACATTCAATCAGAACCAACCAATCCGCTGAAAAATTCCGAAACGCGGCCAAATAAATTTTCTCGTCACAAACCTCGAGAACGGTTAGAACGCCGAGAATGGCTGATTGTCCGGTGGTGTTGTACAGCAAGACGCGTATGGCGTCGTTGTTTGTTCGAGAGAGTGTGCGCGATTGTTCGTTGAACCAATCACAGCACAGCTGCAAAACGTTCAAAATCTACTGCAAATGTACAATTTATGCACACACACTTCTAGATCACAATTTTTTCTGAAAAAAATTGGTTCACAAATGGTGCATAGGCTTAAGCCTAGGCTTGGTTTTAGGTTTCAGCTTCTGCATGGGCTTAGGCTTAGGCTTAGGTTTTAACTAGACTTAGGCTTATGTTCAGGCTCAAGCTCAGGCTCAGGCTTAGGCTTTGGTTCAGGCTTTTTAAGCTTAGGCGTAGGCTTTGGCGCAGGCGTAAGCGTAAGCTTAGGCTCAAGCTCAAACGTGGGGCAAATTTGTCGAACAAAAACTGTATTTCACCAACGTACAATCACCTTCGTGCTCTCCACAGTGTGCGCGCAATCAAGAAAATAAACGACTTTCGAATGAAAACAGGGTGAACGAATGATTTCGCATCGTATTGGCCACCGACACTGAGAAACCGCAGCGGAAAGCTTGTCGAAATTCAGTGTTTCAGAAAAATTCGTTTCAGATAAAACGCTCAGCTTCAATTTCGTTACTCCGCTTAGTTGTGGCTTGAACACAGCTGCAAAGAATTACGTAGATTGTATTTTGAAAATTCAGCCCATTTGTGATTCTGTGATTTTTTTCGAGTCTTGTCAGTTGAATAATTTTCAGCAAGAAACGGAAAATTCGTAGAAACATTTGCAGATTCACCTGCCGAGGACTACAGTTTGAGGTTATCAGCGTCTACATTTTCCAGCTCTGCAGGGCGATGTTGTCCAAACTGACTTTTTGCGTTTCGTAAGGATAGCAGCAGCGGCACATCACCCAGTGATGAGAGTTGACAGCGTTCAATGAAACTGACTTGAACCCACTTGATTTACTGTTCATCTTTTGCATCCAAACTGCGCACGCGTGCAACGCCAGACTGACGTTCGACAGCTGATGTCTCCCACCGATTCCAATGCCAGATGACAAAATTTTGTCGCCTATGTCTGTTGACAGCGACGGTGCCATGAACAGCGGACACTTTTTGTGGAAGCAATGTTTTTTCGTTTCGTTGTTTTGGTTTTTTAAGAGTTGAAGATTTCCGAGTCGATCAAAACTGTCAACACGGTCAACTCTGTTATTTGTGCAGGACATTCCAAAGATTTCAAGGACAATTTGTCGCGTTTAGCGTGCAAACTTTTTGCCAGTCTCTCTGCGTACAAACTCATCATTATTGAGCGCATGAAAAAAAACCTAGGATATCGGGGCCTCACTTCTCAAAGCTTCTCACTTGGTTGAATTCAAATGAAAAGACGACATTTTCTTGTGGAAAACTTACATCAAGCTCAACGGAACGTTTCGCGAGCATCTCCATCGCTGATTGGTCGGCTTGTTCAATTGTGATAGCGTGAGAGCCCGATTTGAAGATGCCAGATTTGTGCCACGCGATTTGCGACATGGTGTCACCCAGCGATTGTTTGTGTTCGAGTTCAAGCGTTGCTACACAGCACAAGACGGGATGCCTGAGAAAGGTGAAAAACATTGAATGAAAGTCACTGCGTAGATGTGCTAGTGTAAAGAGACTGCTAAAATGTGTGACCGCGATTTTTCAGCAGTCACGTTCGTAGCCAAAAAGCGCCTATCTTACAAACCCATGCCCAATTGAGAAGTCACGAGCTAGTTTAGTGGCCAAATCAGTAGCCGCGTTTCTTCAATTGCGTCAGTGTGCCAAAAAATGAAATATTCTGAAAATCAATAATCAACCCCTCGGAAACTTGAAATTCGAGAAAAGCAAACTGGAACGCAACGAACGCAAACACGTTGGTGCAGTCGAATGCGCCGCCCATGACGACCTCGTACACGGCGACGTCGACTCGCTCGTGGAGGAACACCTGCGTCGCCATGATCGTCAGCAAGTTGATGTAGGTCGGCAACGGCTCGTCGGTGTGCTGCACAAAAAATGGATACGGTATGACCGTTTAAACATGGCAGCTTTTTTCAGGGTGGAAGGAGCGCGCGAATTTTGAATGAAAGAAAAAAGACGTTCAGAAACTGAATTGTGTGCCAAATTTGACGCGTTTTTTTTTAACTAATGGATTATCCGCGCTATTCTGTTCATTTTTTTATCCCTTGTACACATGATTGGGAATTGTGTTGGCTTTTTTGAGAAAGACAACTCCTAGTCTGCGGCTGATCCCGCCTTGATGGACTGCCTCATTAATTCGGCCATACTGTACACTACACTTGATCGAAATTTGTTGCTGTTTTGCTGATAACGTATACCAGCGTCGCTACTGTACTGGTTCTGCTGGCGAACAGTGCTATTTTATTTTGCTACTAATGATGCTACTGATTTTGCTGCTAACGTTGTTCGAAAGTTGCCGCAAGATAAGATGAGTTCGTTGTAGCAGCAAGTTTACCAGCAACTTGATACGCTCAGCAAGTGTACTGTTGTAGCTGCGACGTGTTCTCAGTGCATGTGAGCAAGTTTTTTTCAATTTAATGAATCACAAATTAATTCCACCAGACACGACCTCCTGGAGTGCATGATAGACGCGCCAAAAGTGCTCTGCAAACTGCTCTTCGGTCAACTGCCGACCGTTCAACCGAATCCGCTCGCGCACGTGCAGACAGTGGGGTGAGCTGTGAAATGAGCTTCGAAGATACGTAACGTTCTCATTTGAAGGCCATGCACTTGATTATAAACGCAGTGACAGTCACACACGCAGTCCATGATACAAAAAAATCTTTGTTTGCACCAGTAAAATCCCGTTCTCAGCCCGTGCGAACGCAAAATCGACTCGATAAACGCGCATGTGGAGCCTTTGCCTTTCGAGCCGGCGACATGGATGACGTTCAGTGAGTCGAGCATGTCAGGCTGAATTGAACAGCTCTATGTTCGGTTTGCAATCTCATTTTCTTTAAAATAAACAATTTCGAACTCTGGAACTCATCCCATCACTGAAAACGTGAAAATCAACTCTGAAATAACATAGATTGACAGGACTCGGGTGGTTTTCCAGTAAACTTAAAATCGCAATAGCCAGCAGAACTAAGCAATGCTATGCGGAGTATCACAGAATAAAATCAACCATGAAAGTCGAGCAGTTTATCTATACTCGACGCCCAAATCAACCCGAACTCGCGACCTACCGTGGTGCCAAGCCGACTCAAACACCGTTGCACCTGCTGAATGTGCCGCGCCGGGTTCAATTCTCGCTCGACAAACGTTGCCGTTGCATTCGGATGCTGTTCGCTGATTGGTTGCTCCGGTTGACAGAGCGTGTTCAACGTCAGCACTGCGCTCTGTCGAATTTTGAAAATTGACAACATTTCATCAGTTTTTTTGTGTCTTATTGAAAAATAACCAGAATCTCTCACGGTTGTTTACCTCGTATGCTTCGGATTTGTGCGTCATAACGATGGAACTGTAAGGACGGGAAAAATAAAACAAACAAATTCAAGATTTTCTGAAAATCGCGTTTTTTTTAAATTTGAATATTGCGGTTTCTAAAGACAGGAAACCAGTTTTTATTTCTGTTGTTTCTTTAATCAAGTAAGATGTGTGCGACTGAAACCTACGCGGAGTGTGTAAAATGTGTTTTTGCTTCTTAATTGTAAACATCTTTGTAAAACTCGCAGACAACATTCTTTCTCTGTGGCGATACAATACACCCAGCAGTAAAACCACATTACACAACAAATTTTGTCAAAAAGCACACGATCATCTTCGACATTTTTACTTAAAGTCTGAATCAGATCAAAAGTACATTAGTATCACATATGCAAGTGTGCATGCAGCAACGACACATATCACACGCAAGTGTGTGTGTGTGTGTGAAAATCATCGAAAACAAATTGAACAAAAACGCTACGTAAATGGTATCCGGTGTCCTGTCCACCGGCCTATCCTGTCCGCCGCGGTGTCCTGTCCGATTCTTTCGGAGTTGTCATAGAAATAAAAGAAGCTGAAAAGCTGAACCGACAACAATCAGCGGGGTGAATTACAGCAAAATCCTAAATGTTTTATTTTTATTTCCGTTGGGACAGGACATCGCGGCGAACCCATACGCCGGAGACCATTTCAGCGATGTTCATTTGGCGTGTCACCAGGATCTCTCCGACCAACACCGCCGTCGCCACCACGCCTCCACTGAGCACCAGCAGAAAACCGCCGGCCATTTGAATCGCGCTCAATGCGCCGGTTGCGCTCTTCGCCCGCTGATTGCGGAAGCCACGACACACATGCCAGAAGTAACTGCAATGTACAAGCCCAACTGGCTGATTGGTTGGTGATCACGTGATATGCATGCAGTCTGTGCAGGCATTATTGCTGTGGAGAGACGGGACTCGGTCGTGGCTTAGGTGGTGGCACGTTAGACTCTTGTCTGTGCGGTCGGGGGATCGAGCCCCGCCGAGGGGTGCGTAGGCACTCAATGACAGACGAACACTCGATGGGCGCCCTACTCGACGGCGTTCGGTACGCTTTGTTGGGTTAGCCCTGACAAAAACATCGCCTGAATCCCAGCAAGCAAAACAAAACAAACAAAGTTTGGTTTGAGTGCATGCATCACGTGATCACCAACTGATCAGCTGGCTGGATCTGTTACATAGAGTTTTACTGCATGATTTGAAAATCAGATGCAGTTGGTATCAAAGTTCGAGTATCGTTTCAAGTACAATGTAAGTATTCGTTCTAGCTAGCTAAAGTGTATTGTGGATTTATTATTATTTAAACGTGGCCGGACTAAAATGACGTCATTTGCTTTAAAAACGCCCGTTTGTCAAAGTGCAGGCACTAAAATTTCAGTTTGGTGTGACTGATTCGACATTTATTATTTGTTTACGCGAAGAAATCGGCTGAACGGAAAGTCTGTTTTGTTGTGAACGACAATCGCATGTTTAGCGGCACATGACGTCATTTCAGTGGGACACGTTTAAAAAATATGTCATACATACATTGTACCCACAATAAAGCCCAACGTTTACTAAAGACACATTTTTACGCTTACTTCACGGTTTTCTGATTGATTCGATTCAACTGTTCTTGCTTTTCGATTATTTTATAATTGAACCAGTTCATGTCGAACGGGCGTATGCTGGCACGCCATTTTGGCATGTAAAATGACAAATTATCGACGAATAGCTCGTCGGTTGCCACTATTCGCCACGGATGCGTAGCGCACGATTTGTGCTTGCTTAGCATGTCAAGCACCCTGTAAAATACATTTGTGAAAATTACATAATGTGCAGAAAAAAATTACAGACAGCCAACAAAATGATGACAAGAATGTGAACCAACATAACATTTTGACCGTTTTGTTGACTTGTTTTTCAAGTGAATATGCAATTCATTGGATCTCATGCTTCGCTAACTGATTTTAACCGTAGTGTTTTAGGTTTGTTTGCGCAAGCAAATTGAGATCACATGAAAATGTCGTAAACGTTGTTTTGAAACAACAGTTGCCAAAAATTGCCAAAAATTGTGACCGAAGTTTATAGCTGAGTATGATGAAGTTGCCGCCGTTTGCAAGGTGTTCAACCAGCGCCTTTTTGTTTCTCACCACCACTTGCGGATTTTGTTCGAGAGCTCTGAAAGGAAGTCAAGAAACCTCTTCTCAATGACGTTTATCATTGACATTTGACAATTCCATTCTACAATTGTAGTCTACAATTCTATAATTGTAGCCGCTTAACCACCAATAAACCTCGTGATTTTTCGTTGTGCACATGCACATGCGCATATTTTTTTTAAAAATCCGGAACTGCATTGAACTCGTTCGGACCATCAGTCAGTTCAGCCCAATTCAAATAAAGCGGCCAATCAGCAATGGATTTATTATCTTTTATTTTTGTTTCCGGGACTTCATGCGTTTGCACACGGGGATAGGAAAATGTTTCACGGAATTCAGAATTAGGTTACGGCAGACACTTTACGGGTTTGGTTCGGTTGTTGGATTTTTCCTTAGGGCGTGAAACTTTTGTGCCCTCGGTCTTCTTGAAACGATGTTCGATTGTATATAATATCAATTTTTCAAGCTCTGCGACTGAATGCGTGTGAAGACGTGGAAAGAAAACTAGGTTCAATGTCTATGTGGCAATTCAAAGTCGCCTAAATGACTCGGCTCTACGTTGGGGGCTCGGGTCACTTTACCAATTTTGAATTCTCGCGTCCTGCATGCAACTGTTTACGCATCTATGGGCGCAGTGAGTTGCGGCACCAAAATAAAAGATCATAGCAACAATGACCGCTGACGTTCGCAGTCGATCCGCTTTGCTGTTCGGTTGCAGGTGCATCTGATCCAACGGCCATCGGAACGTCTCTATCAATTGCGTCTGATTTCGTGCGACCAACTCGATCAGCTCGTCAACGTCGTTCAGCTTGTCTTCGGTCGGATTGTGCAGTTTCAACGACAGAAAATTACTGTACAGACCGAGCAGCACTTGACCGACGAGCAACGACGACAATAAAAAAGGCACGCGCGCGCACGCCCGTTGCGGCACGACACCAGTGCCCATCTGCGTCGGCACCATTGACCGGATGTGTGGCCTGCGCAACATTGAACTCTCTTTGATTGAAATTGTCGTGTACGTATGTGTGTGTGTGTGTGTGTGTGTGTGTGGAGAAAGATAATTGTGCAGACGTGTGGAAAGGAAACTAGTTTCAATCCTCACGTGGCAATTCAAAATTGCTTAAGTACAATACCTTGGCCCCATTTAGATGACTCGGGTAACTTTGCCAATTTTGAATTCCCACATCATGCATGAAACTGTTTACCTATTGTCAGGTGCACACCTGGCACCGACTTCTTTCCTCAACACGAGATGCTAAACTATTTTGTTATTATTGCCACATATAATAATCACAACAGTTAAACATTTCTTTTATCATTGGTTTACCATTCTTTTGTGCATTTAACTTTGGTTCATGCAATAGTTTGGTTGTATTTCTGCATGCGACATCACAAATAAACGAAGAAACCAACATCGATTGGCCCCGTCTTTGTGGTTAGGAGCAAGGGTACCGTGTGGTCGCCCACATCAAAGGCGACTACGCGATCCGTCCAGGACTGCGCCTGGCGTAGGGGCGCCTGGGCTACCTGGGCGACAACTCACTGCCTGCGCCGATAGCGACGGGTTTGAACTTTGCTGGCCTCGCTTAAATCTTCGAACCGTAAGTTACCTGCAATAGTCTTTATTTGATTGTTTCTCTTTTATTGTTTTAGTAATACTAGGAGTTGAAGGAAAGTGGTGAGAGGCCATAACGCATCTGTGACTCTAACACTGCGACACCAGTAACAAGTTCTGTGGTTCATGCTAACAAGAAGTCCACGTTGAGACGTCTGGAAAGTCAGAAGCCCAGGAGTAACGAGACACGGAGTCCTCACTCTGTGACCAGTGCCAGTGAGGCGACGCCGCTGACAGCGGGCGGCACAGGCCGCGCTGCATCTGGCGTGAGGCACACCCTTCGAGTGTCTGCTCTAGGGTTGAGTCCAGTGAATACCAGTAATGCGGACCACCTGAAGAGTGGGCCTCCAAGGGTGGATCCACACTATTTATGCGCGCATTGAGTCTCGAATTTCGAAACAAACAAAAACAAAAATTTATGGTATGCGCTTACGCATCGTGTATCGTCCATGAAAACGTGTCCAGCTAGAGTCTCAATTAATGTCGAAGAATGTCTGCATGGACTGTGCAAAGAACAAACACGTTTTCGCCAAAACTTACCAAAGTTGCACAGTAGAATTTCGGTGTTCATCAAGATTTTCAAGTACACATTCAAACGCAAATGTCAATAGCGCCAATACTGCGGTTGAAATTGAAAGCGCTGTCCAAACACTGCGTGTGTATACGGCGAACATGGATGAAGCCGTTTCTGGAATTTGTTTTGTAACGTCACGTCACGCCGTGTCACGTCACGTCACGTCACGTCACTTTACTTCTCTTCACTTTACTTCTCTTCACTTCACGTCACGTCACGTCACGTCGCGTCATGTTTACTTACACCTGACGTTACGGTACATCGTAACACCTGACGTTACGTCACTCCACACTCCGTCATGTCACGTGACCGTCAGCACAATACAGAGTATGCGGCTCTATTACCGAAAATCGTCGGATCCGGTGCCATATAGACGAAGACACTTGGGTCATTGATGATTGGATTGCTCGCGTGAAACCCCGGAAAGTACCGCATCGTATCAGACGTGGTCATTGGCATCGCAAGTAGATCGTAGTTGTTTGCTGAGCGATTGTCCGGCATTTGGTAGTTTGTTGCCGCCCAGTCGAACATGCTGTCTGATAGATGGAAATATTTGTACGAGATCGAACTGTCAAGCAGAATCGTTTCGAGCAGCTCGATTGCTAATCCCGGATAGCAGTCAGTCGGTAGTCGTCCGACGTCCGTCAGATTCGACGTGCAACTTCGCTCGACGTACACGGACATTGGGACGAGACCGATTCTGAGCATTGCTGTGTCGTTCATTTTTTAAACAATTTTACGTTAGCGTGAGTTTGGTCTGTAAAATATCTGTCACAGCGCTCGTTGTTCTCCTTGTGAGTTACCGTGATGGTTTTTGTGCAGTATCGACTGATTTTGGTTTAATGACGTGCCTGCGATGTTCATAGTGGTCAGATAATCATCGTTGGTACACAAGTTTGTTTGCGTAGAAACGTTTGAATCGTTGAATTCAGATTTATAATTATTTTAGCAATGCAGACTGCAGCTTGCACGTATTCCTGTATATCTTATTTGCTTTATTGGTATCAAGTTTTTGTTTGCTTGTTTATTTTGTTTCCTTTGGGTGCATAACCAAATGGTGTGAACTCTGAGAGAACTTGATCAAACTGATAATTTTTAGGCAATTTTGAAAATCCTTCATCTTTCATTCTCAAAATTCATTGTGGTGGTGACAATTAGGACCAACGTAACGTTACCTCAGTGCGTAAAAAACAGTAAAAACATGAAACGATTAACGTGACCAAAGGCAAACACCACCACTAATACGATCTTTTATTTTGGCCCCGCAACTCAATGCGCGCAGATATAGGTAAACAGTTTCATGGATGACGCGGGAATTCGTGATCCGAGTCCTCTACATTGGGCCGAGTCACTTAGGCGACTTTGAATTGCCACATAAAGATTGAAACTAGTTTTCTTTCCACCTCTGCAGACGAATTCAGTCGCAGCACTTAAAAAATTGATATTACCAACCAACACGTTTAACACTTGGTGGCCTTAAGATAGAAACAAAATCCCTTTCGTTCCACTTTGCAATGTTAGAAAATCGTCTCAAGACCAAATACGGCACAGACAGACACAGTAGTTAGTCGACCCGCAGTTTATTATTGTGATTACATTCCAGTTATTTGCTGACAACGACAGTAGAAGCCGATTTATCAGACTAAATATTCTTCCTCTGTCTCGGAAGTACGACATTTGAACATCCGGCTAAATTCCTTTCATAGCCTATGCTTGTTCGAACTTTTTTCTAAACCGCTTTTCACGTTAATAAATAAAGTGCATTAGTGACAAAGTGTCAAGCAAAGCAAGCGGTACTCTACTTTCGAGCTCAAGCTTCAGAAGCAGTTTCAATGCATGTTACTGAACAATATGGCAACGCAAAACAGAAACATTCTTTTATGACATTACGGCAAATCCGAGACGCTAATTGGTCGGTTTGATCGGCGTGTCACTGTTTCAAATTGTTCAGTTTCGTTATTTGTGAGGCCGTGAATGTCAACACTTTTTCCATTTATTCAGGAGCAGAGACAATTTGCAAATTCAGAACAGAGTAGCTTTTTCGCAGATTGACCTTTTCGTCTCTAGAGGAATAATAATATCAATAAAATATGTCTGCTTTTCGCAAAAAAAACTAAACTGAAACTGTGCAAAAAGACCTGATGTGGATGCATCGTGCAAAATCTCATCCACAAAGCGTGTTCTGCTTTGAAAAACTGTTTGAAGAGATTGAGCGCATTTGAAGGTCTGGCGTGTGCAGTTTGGAAAAACCGAAAATCCGGTCACAATCCAACCAATTAGAGCGTTACATTCGAGTCTGAACCTAGCATTCACCGAGTTTTGCGCGGCAATTTCAGCAGCGCCAACTTTTGGCACCAATCAACCGCTCAGCAATCGCTCTTGTTGTCCACAAATGTCCATTTATTTTATGACTATATAGCGCAACTATTTTAGCTGGCCTGTCCCGGAGGAAAAGCCACTAAACTTTAATGACTCCAAGAGTGAGCTCAAATGTAAAAACAGTAAACACCATGCACTCTTTTGCCCCTCCGTAAAATCGAATTTCCAATGTCTGCTTCAAAAGTAAATGATGTTTTTTTCGACAAACAACTTTGTTTTTGTTCTTCTTTTACATAAGAAATTTGTTTCTTCTTCTTATACACAAGAAACTTACAGCCCACGCAGAAAAAAGTCAACCGCTCATTATCCGTTTGGTGCAAACAAAGGGCGGTGAAGACTTTGAAAGTTTCGCAAACAAAGTTGGACAGCGTTTTGAAAACATGCTTTTCTTACTTCATTTCTTTGGTCTTTGGTCTTTGGTCTTTGCAAGACGTCTATGGTTCATTCGAAAAAATTTTCGCACAAAACCGCCCGCCGGAGCAACCTGACGGTGGTGATGTTGATTGCCACATTTGCGGGTCAACTAAAAGCGGTCTGCAGGCCGCAGCATTACCGCTCGTCGTTCCGGCCGTCTGGCAATAATGATCATTGCAACGTAAACAATGCCGCTGTTGTTGTCGTTGCTGCCGCTGTTGGTGCGACGCATCCGTCTCAGTTGCATTCAAATTGACCAGCACCACATTCTCAGCATCGTGGTCGTTCGGAGGCAGTGAACCGCCAACGCCCGGTGCGGTCGCCAAATGAGTCATCAGCATTATCGTGAAAAGCGCTGAAATTCTATAATCCGAAGTTTGAAAAGTTCAGTATG
>JASANC010000420.1:0-13998 GCA_030248135.1 Theristus sp. LFF4_11 | reverse complement strand
CATAGTTGTTCCAGAGCCGAGGGGTTGGGGGGGGGGGGCGATATAGATAGCTGGAGCAAATTTTCTAGATAGATAGATAGCTGGAAAATTTTGGGGGGGGGGGCGCGGGGGGGCGGTCAAAATTTTGAAGTTTGATAGACAGATAGCTAAAACGCTAAAAAGCTATAAAAACAGCAAAATAATGCTAAAAATACACTAAAAATCAAGTACAAACGCGTATTTTACCAAAAATTAGCGAAATTTTCAAGAATTACGAGCAAAAATGGTCAATTTTGGTCAAAAATTGACTCATTTCATGTCTTCGAAGACAAAAATTTTCAGATAGATAGCTGGCTGAGAAAATTTTTTAGATAGATGATAGCTGAGCCAAAAAAACCTGTTTGATAGAGATGGATTCGAAAAATTTTTGGGGGGGGCGGCCCCCCCCAGGCCCCCCCCTAGAACAACAACTATGCGTTGAACGAACCTTACACTAAAGAGTCGACACCAGGGTTGTTAAAAAAACAAAAATCGCCATTTTTGTTTTTTTTTTAATTTTTTTTTAAATTTCAAAAATCAAAAAGTTGTGCTAAATCAATCAGGGAGTCCGAAGAACCACATATGATATGCAAGCGCCTCCCGAATTAGGGTTAGGGGAAAAAAAATCCGGATTTTTTTTTAAATTAAAAAAAAAATTTTTTTTTTTAAAAAAAATTTTTTTTTACAAGTTAGGTTCGTTCGAAGCGTCTCGTCGAGCTGAGTTCATCTAGACTATTTTCAGAACGATCCGGGAAACTATAAGAGCGAAAATCGTGTTTTATTGAAATTATGTCCATTTCATAGAGGGAAAGTTGCATTTTCAACAGTAAAACAGGGCAATTTTTCACGTGTACTTGAATATTGAACCGTTCTTAGTGGTTCCTCTTTAGAAAATTACCAAAATTTGACTGTGTTCAAAAATTCCTGTTTGCTGTAGCTAAGTCGGCAACCCCTGTCGACCCGGTCGCCCCCCCCCCCCAAGACACTTACTTTCAGGTTCAACCAGCTATGCTATCTACCACATGGCGAGAGCCCACTCTTCAAATCATCGTATCGAAAACACGTACCATGATTTCGCGATCACGTTGCGGGCAACTGACAGACGCAAGTTTAACACGTTAGTTTAGCTCAGCACGCAAGTTTTAACATGTGGCCATGTTATCGGGTATCTGAAAAACGGTCGTGTGATGTGGTATTAACCAACATCTCCGCTCAAATTGTTTAACAATATATCGCACAACTCCATTGTAGACCTATAACATACGCCAATCAACAAGATATCATGTTCATCTCATGGCCTACCGATGAGATACCTACCCTACCCTACTCTACCCCCGCCTCCCCTCGGATTCGCCAAAAATCGGGCTCGATCCTAATTTTCACTTATTTTCAAACCCTATTTGTAGCCCGCAGGTTCTTAATCAGGAAGCACAATTAGCATCAAAACAAGGTGAAAACGAATATCATTGTCTAACTGTTGAATTAAAGTGAATAAAGGTTTTTGTTTTGTCATGCTGCTCATCCATCTGCTCTGAATGATCAACGCCAGTTGGACGAAGGAGTCAGTGCTGGGTCGGTACGGCGACGGCAGTCACTCGCTTCCTCCGACCGAAACGCCGTGACGCCAACGTCCAAAGCACGTGCACTGGACTGTTCTGCCGACGACAGCGTCAACTTTACACAATCCGTGGGACTTTCTGACATTGCCGCAGAGCGCAGGGAACCTGGTGGAAAATGTGGCGTTGCTGTGCACGGCTGTGTTCATCGTCTTTGGTGGCATCATACCGTTCATCTTCCAGGTAAAATCAGTACTGTTCGCCACCAAGGTCCGTCATGGAAAGCTTCGAAAGAAAGACAAGGCAGGGTAAAATCAGAAAAACGAGGCACAGATGCTTAACAAAAATTTGATTGGTGCCACCAATTTCTGCGGTTTGAATGCTGTTTCAAACTAATAAACCTTTGCAAGACGTATTGTGTGTGACTCTAAATTTTCTGTTCTTATTTACCACATAACGCTACCACTTTTCGATCATATTCTGCCTTTTATATGTGCAGAAAGCGCGCTTTTCTCTAATTTTGATTGTGACGGGCTTTCGAGCTGCCTGGATGATTATGACAGACCCGTAAATTGTGTCTCTTTGGGCAGTACGAGGAGATCCGGCGACGTCAGAACGCCCGTGGCTTCTCGCTTTACGTCTGCCTCACGCTGCTTGTTGCCAACGTGCTCAGGATTATGTTTTGGTTGGTGGTTAGTCGTTGCTTTTCTTTCAGTTTTTTTGCATCTCTAAAACACTTCGAATGTGCGACAAGTGAAGCGACAGAATTTGGTTTCGGACAGCAGAATACCAATGACAGATGCACCAAGCATGGGCCATAAAGCAGGCAGATTTGGGATAAAGACCATCTTGAAGATAGATAAATGAAAATGACATTTCAGGTTTGGTAAAGGATTCGAGTTGACATTATTATTCCAAAGCATTTTTATGATTGCTGCGATGTGTGCAATGGTGCATTTGGTGGTCACCACAAACAGAAAGCATTTGCTACCGCCGTACAAGCCAATTACAGCGTTCGGTGAGTGAAAACAAGCTGACTAATTATGCTTTCAGTGAACTTTTCGTTCGCTGAGTTTCTTCTAAAATAGAAATGGAACTGGTTTGTAAATGAACAATTCTAAAAACCAGGAAAAGAAACATTCCGGGGGTCGTAACGTTCTCTGTTGTGTCATCAATGACGGACGGTGTTTCATTTTCAGACGGCAATTTGATCAGCTATTTCTGGGAGTGGACCGAGCTGAGTTCGTACGCGTTCGTCGTGTGCACGTTCGCCGTGTTCATGGGCCTCGTGACGTCGCTCTTGATCAACAACCGAGTCTACGTTGAGGCGATCGGCTTCATTTCGTTGTTCATCGAGGCGAATCTCGGCAGTGCTCAGTGCTGCAAGAATTACGTGCGAGCGTCGACCATGGGCATGAGGTTGGCACCAAACAGTCGGCAAGCTGGCCGAGTCACGCTGCACGTAATTGTAGCAATTGGTAACAGCAGTAAGCAGTGGTGGTGCATAAGAATACGACATTTGGAGACAACACGAACAGTGTGCCTGTGCGAGAGTGTCCAGAGCGCGTGCGTGCACAAATCAACGTGCTCGTGGCTTCTCGTGCGCTTTGTGGCTCGTTGCTCGGTGGACACCATCGTGCAGTGTGCGTGTTGCTGAGTGCTACAACGGTCTGTCGCGTCTGTAGCGCAGGTGTAGAGCGTTCGCCTACTGTTCTGTTGGTGGAAAGTTCGAACCTCGCTGCGGACAAGACACACGATGGAGAAACTAAAAAGTGACCAACAAGATCTAATGGTCTACTACTCCCTCCAGAGCCGAGGGTAAATTGGGCTCGGGGCACTATTGCCCGTTTCCGCCGGAGTTTGGTACCTTAGGGTTTCCGGAACCGGCGCGCGAACAAATAAAAATAAAAAAATTAAAAAACGGTAGAGCAAAACAAGCAAAACGGTGGAAGCGACTGCATTTTGCATTTCCGTGTGACTTTATTTGTCTCTTGCGCGTTCGCCTTGCTTTGCCATGAAAAACAGTGTGTCAACGATGTTTGCACGCAGCGTTCTCATGGTGTCGCTGTGGTTGGTGGGCGATTGCGGTAAAACGACGTACTTCATCGTGCGCCGCACTCCCGTTCAGTTTTGGCTGTGCGGATTTCTGCAGATCTCGATCGATCTTGCCATACTGGCGCAAGTCTACTGGTACCGCAAAAATAAGCCACCTGATCTGTGAGCAGCGCTCAGCAGCACACCTGCATGACACATGTTCAATTGTAAACTATATGTGCTTTTTCTAGGAACAGAACTGTTTTATGAGGAAAAGTCGATACCTTTTTTACTGGCGATGGAAATTGAACTTAGTTTTACAGGGCAATGTTCTGCCACTGCAATATTCTACTTGTATTTTGATATTCTTGATATTTGCAAACAATTTGTTTGCCTCTTTGAAACAAATGCGCGCTTTTTAGGTGTGCGTGGGTTTACTATTGGCCAAACAAATTGTTTCTTGGTCAAAACACCAAAGAAACAGTTTTCTCACGAATGATGAACACATTTTAACCCCTGAGCCACCTTGTTCTCATTTGTTGCAGGCACCCATTGCTCATTAGTCATGACAAGTTCCACTCTGTTGGCTGCTGTATCTTGTTCTGTTTGGTTTTGTCGATGTCTTGCTTTTAAATGACATTGATTCACTGTATTTTTATTTTCAACATTTTTATTTATAACTGTATTTTTATTTCTGCATTTATATTACCGTGCTCAGTTTCAACCGTTTTTTGTTCACATGTTATAACTATTGTTCTAATGTACGTCCAAATAAATCTGCGCCTTGTCCGGCGAAAAAGTGACAGATTTATTCGGACCATAGTTGTTCTAGAGGGGGGCGGGCGCCCCTCAAATAAATTTTGAATCTATCTGAGAGGTCTTATCGGCTCATCATTATCTACTTTAGTTTTTGCTTTGTGGGCTGCGGACTGACACTGCGAGGGATGGGCATAGTTTTTTGCGGTTTCGCCTGGTAAGCGAAGACCGCGGCAACCCGGGCTCGTCAGTTCGACAACTCGCCAGACCGCACAGTCTCAAAAGTGTACGTGCGCCGAGGGGTGCTAATGGCAACACGAAATCAGCTATTATCTATCTAAAAAAATTCTGAACCAGCTATCTGTTTGGAAATTTTTTCTTCGAAGACATAGTATTGTGGATGTATTCAAACGTGTCCGGACTAACGTGACGTCATTTTATTTAAAAACGCCCGTTTGTCAAAGTACTGACACTAAAATTTCAGTTTCGTGTGACTGATTCAACATTCACCATTTGTTTACGGGAAGAAATCGGCTAAACGGATAGTCTGGTTTGCTGTGAACGACAAGCGCATGTTAGGCGGCACATGACGTCATTTCAGTGGGACACGTTTATAAAAATAGGCCATACCTAGGTCTATTTTTCATTCAAAAAATTTAGCGTATTTTCAGCACTATTTAGTTGTTTTTATCGCAGTTCAGCGTTTCTATCTATCTAATTTCAAAATTTTGACCGCTCCCCCCAAAATTTTATAGCTATGCGTCGCTCCCTCCCCCAGCTCTGGAACTACTATGATTCGGACATGTTGTAATTTCTTCCTACTTAATACTGACTGTGCTGCTGATTGGTGGATCTGCTGTTTTTCTATTTTTGGCGCTTTATACACTGATTCTTGTTTTCTTGTGCTTTCGTTTAGTCTCCAAATTGTGACCCTTGTGATATGAATGACTGAAGTTGTTCGATGCGCAAATGTCATTGCTGCATTCCGTTTGTTAATTTATAAAACAGAAACTTATATTTTCTTGGACCATTGATGTTGTTCCAATCGTCGTTTGACGTTTTATAATCCTTCCAATAAAACGATCCTCGAAATACGATCGACATTTGCAAACAAAACGGCACAAAGTCCCGAGCAGCCACAAAAACTAGAAGATCACAAGAAACAGAGTTCTGAAAGAAATTTGAGAAACAACATGCACAACAAGAATGCAATAAAAGTGTAGCATTAGCATAGTAGATCATAAGTGTAGTGTGGTTGTGTGTCGGTTGTACTTCCGTGCAAATGAACTTTGCATTTTAGTACGATCACAAAGCAACCATGACTTTTGATTGTGGTTACAGTGGCGACAGCAACCAAATACAATGCTAGTTGACGAGCCACAACACTCTAGTGGTCAGTGGAGTTGTATAGAAAAAATATGAACGATACATAATGTGGTACTAGATTTGTAGACTAGTTGTATGTGTTTGTCTGGCGGCACATAACGATCACACGGCGGAACATGTTGAATTCATACAATAACCGAGTAGTTGGCTGAAGTAAGCACAGGGTGTGTGCTGCACGGGCACCAGCGCAACCTGTGCTGTCATGTGGCCGAGGCGGAGCTGTGTGTTCTGTCCAGCTGGCCTGTACTGCTGGTGCTCAGTGTCGTCTTCTGTGTCGCCACCGAGACACACGAGCCGAACGGTGACACTGGCTCAGCGCTGTCAACGGTTGACTTCGGTTGTGCTCTTGCATTCTGTTGGTGATTAGTCGGTCGGCCACGATGCTTCGAGTTGCTATTGGTGATCGTTGCTTGTGCTGGCTGTCTTTGTTGTTTCTCGTTGAAAGACGCAATGCTCTGAATAAATCCAGTGCAACCCGTGCTGTGTGCAATATTGTGCCCGTTGTTGGTGTGCTCGCTGCTTTTCAATGTTGCAACGGAAGCAGCGGCTCGAAGACACGCCGTGTCGGCGTTCAGTCCTCTGGTGTCCAGCTCTTGACTGTTCCACACTCGATTCGGTGGTGCTCGTATGCAATTGCTGGAGTAGGCAGACTGCAGCGAGCAATGCGCCTGTTGTTGGTGGTGTTGTCGCGTTTTCGTCTGTTGCTGCACGCACGCTGGCAGACTGGCACACAGCCATTCGCCGTCGGAGGAGCGACGCACCGACGGTGGGTATTCGGCGTCTTGCATGCGCCGACAGTTCTACAACAAGTCACAGTTCTACAACAAGTCACAGTTCTACAACAAGTCACAGTTCTACAACAAGTCACAGTTCTACAACAAGTCGCAGTTCTACAACAAGTCTTATTGTTGTATGAGATCGTGCAGTCTGTCTGCTGTAACACAGCAGTGTTGCATGGTCACAAACACGCTTACAGTCACCGTCGTATGTGTGCACGTGTGCTCATTTGTGCAACATTACTGTGCTATTACAGGGTTTCCTGTCATCACACTAGGACTTTATCGTGTCCAGGTCGAATGAAATTTAGAGAGTTTTTTAGATCGGACTGGACGTTTGTGTATGTACGTGTTTTGCAAATCTACGTGACTAACCGTGATCATGCTGCGTATTTGATGTTGATCGCGTGCAAGAGTCTGCTGCACCGAGTGTTCTGTGCTCGTCGTCTGATGGCAACCGGTTGACGTTGACGTAGCGGCGAACTTGCAATCGGCACATGCTCGCATGCCACCTGCACCCGCTTGCCGCTGCCGTGACTCGGTCGCGTCTGCGCGTACGGTGTGTGCTGCCAGTGGTGTCGTTGGCGAACGTTGCCCCTCTCGCACCACCAAAGACGACGGCGCCTCTTGTCGAGTTTCGCTGGCCCCGTGTGCGCCCAGTGGGCCGTTGACTGGTCGTTTCAACTGCTCACAGTCGTCTTCGGCGCCTTCATAATGATCTTGTTTCTTGGCTTCACTGGTGTCGGCAATGTCTGAAACGCAATCAAATACACCTTTTCTCACACTATTTGTCATCATATACAATCCCTAAGATCTTAATGGTTTAGAACTTTGTCTCAATCATTCGTTCAACGCTTGATGGCTGTTCTCATAATGGTTCGTCAGGTATACAAAAACAAAACATGTACTCTTTTAATGAAAAAAAGAAATAAAGGTGGTGACATCATGAGCTGAATTGCATATGTGATTCAGCATGTGTGGGCAAGACATGGAAGGCAATGGTGTGCAGCAAACCAGACAAGTATAAATAGAATAGACACCAGCATTAGTTTAGTCAGACTATTTCGAAAAACAACAGTCGTCTTTCACAGTCATCATTGACATTTTCAACCGGCAGACATCTCTTTTTTCTGCAGATGCTGCATTCATGCGTTCAACGCTTTTTGTGTTCAACGTTGACAGGTGTGTTTTGTGGCATAGCAGACAGGCGTAAGCATGGCATAAAAGGATGAGACTAGACAACTCTCTAGTGCAGCTCATTGTTGATGGGCAACAACGTTTTATCGCTTCAGACTAACAACAATTTCGAGTTATAAAACTTCAGGGAATAATTATGAAGTGATATGTATTCGTCAAACAACAACTCGTTAATGTAAATCATCGCTGAAAAGTTGGGAGGCTTATACGCTGGCTGTTCAGGCGAAGCGAACTGAAGTTGAAAAAAATGCAAGTTCAAGTTTAAAAAAATAGAGGGAACTTCATTCATGGAGAATTTCCAACAGCAGTAGCACTTGTATGTCTGCGTACGAACGCGTGGATATACCGTGTAAGATTCGTGAATCGTTCGACAAAACAATGAAGCTGCATTCAATGACTTGCACTGCTCAAGACAAAGTGTAGCAACGTCATGTGTAAGATGTATACGTATGCACACATGTTCTTGCATCTGTGCTCGCTTGTTTACCGTTTGTCTGTGCGTCTTTGCATCTTGATGGGACAGACACACGCAAACATTGAGCTCAGCAGACACGATGTGTGGGCATACGGACACACACACATAAAATCAACCACACATCGTAAATAAACACAGCGTGCCGTGAGCTTTTTTGTGGCGCAGCAGTGCACATTGCTGAGCGCATCTATTGCGTATGCGCACAGGGTGGCAAGGCAGCCAGCAGACAGCCGACGTTCGCGATGTGCTGCGCATAAATGGCTGTGTAGTTGTTGTTATTACGTGCAGAGACGCGCGCTGCTGCCGCCACAAGCGACCACTGCGCCGTGTTTTTTCGGCTGACAAAAAAATCAGCACCAGGGATTTATGATCGTTCTGTCTCAGTGCTCTTTCAGACTGAACCACCTCTTAGAGCTGTGGTCTGGTCTGTTCTGTTAAATTGAACTTGAGTAAACAGCTGGAAAGAAAGAACGCTGAAAACTGAGTGGACTCCGAGTATAAAGACCCAGGAATATAATAGCGCGTGTGCGCGCATTGCAAACCCATCAATCACAAAAGGCCCTCCAAAAGACACTGGAGTCTGGTCTAGGTACATACGGGCCTATATATCTGTGCGGCAAGGCAGTATGACGCTGGTGGCCAAGACACAGACATACATTTGTGCCTGGCGAGACCGTGCTCGACGTGGTGGGTCCATGGTGGTGCAGCATGTGTGTGCGCCCATGCTGTGTGCCTACCAGCAAGCAACTGAGCGGCATGCACGCCCAGGTGGTCAGACGCTCGAACGTGCAACGCGCAGCTGCGTTCGATGATGCTCTCGACATGTACATATGCAGTCGCTTCGTTGGTGGCATCGATAGACCAAAAATGGGACACACACCGTTCTGTATGTGTACAAGCGTCGAAAAGTCAGCGCAAAGTGGACACACGTATTTGCTGTGCAGACGCGGAGAAAGTGATTGATACACCATGTGACCACCCAGGTTGCGCTGCGGACGCCACTGTCTGCCACACACGCATATTGTATTCCAAACAAAATCAGCAGATAAAACGCCCGCTTTACTTTTAGTTGGGTTGTACCGAGCAAACTGTGGATGCACGTTCACATGCCTTGGACTTATAATTCTTGGTGTGCTTTCGAACTGCTGTCAGTGTTTTCTGCGTGAACAATAATGATGCAAGCAAACAACGTTCTGGGCAGCAAACCGAACCATGATGGTAATCCATGCATAATATGAGTCGTGTACGAGAGCGCGCGCCGGTGGTGCAGTCAGACTAATTTTTCACAAGTTAGACACGCGCCGGCCGCTGCAGCATTCGCACGTACGCGCACGCACGGCATTCGCTCGCAAAAATGCGAATAAAAGTTCAGTTAGCTCGTGTGTGGTGTGCTTGAAAAAGCGTGTGCAGGCAAACACTGGGCGGTACGCGACGGACTCACACGTGGCGCAGTGGCAGACGCACAGACAGAAGACTGCTCGCTGTCTGCGCACAGGCTCGCCTCGACATCGTCAACATATAATTAACTACACGGCTTCGCCATGTGACACCAAGAACTCAGATGTCGCAGAAACACACGCATAATCGCAAAAAAACACCACAAATTGCACAAGGAACCGCAATGTACAGGGTCAAAACCGCAAAAGATAAAAAAGGTCAAAAGTATTCAGAATTGCAGCAACATTTTGAACTGAAATTTGCGCTGCTTCTGATTTTTTATAAAAGACTTGTTGCACATGCGACGTGCGAGTCAAAAGCAGCACTGCACTTCTTGACATCAATTTTTTTAAAGAACGACGGCGACCGCGACCTCTTTGTGTCGTTTTAGTTGAATTTGTACACCGAAATGCTGAATCCGTGATTTCAGACAATAAAGCGTTGGGAAGTCTCTTTACAAAAGGGGACATTGGAGAAGCCGCATATCTGGACAGCTAGACGATATGCAAGGAAGCGTATGGGTGCTCCAGAGTCAGACACGAGCAGACTGAGAAATGTCAGCTGTGGTTTCACTGTAAACAAGCTGATCACGTTGCAATCAGACGGTAAATAAAGCACCACTGGGACACAGCCACAGACAGCCAGGAGTGTCGCCAGGAACGCACAAAAGCACGGTCAGCTGGAAGCTCGCTCATGCCGTGTGCCACAAAACGCACTCCACTTTGGCAGTTTGGTGGATTTTACAAATCCATGCGAATGCGCATGGCGCAACTGGCGTGAATGCACGAGAAAAAGTGCGTTATTACGGTCTGGTATGCTGGTCGCCGCTAGACTGGAGTATGATAATATGCCGTCTAAATATGGCTAAAAACAACGAAAAAAGCAATGGCAGCATATTTTGTGCAGACAACCAGACGCACACACGTTCGGCTGTGTGGCAGCGGAGTCACTGAACGATGAACAGAAAAAAAGCAGCCAACTGGGCAAAGGGACTGTGATTACTGCCCGGTCGCTGTCGCTGTGCTATTATTGAAAAATAAATGCAGTGTTCTGCCTTATACCCTCTTATAATATTACGTTTTATGCCATACACACTGGTGACGGACGAAGGCAGATTTTTTATACTTATAATAATGAATGTGCACGTATAATTGTATTTTTCAAAAGTACACGCGATGGCGGTGGTGGTTGTGGCGTTTTCGCCTATAATGTTATGAAAACGTCCGTTGTTTGCCCTTTGCAATTTGTGCGCACATGCGAGCGGCAGACGCTGCCGACGTCGTGTGTGGCACGCGGTGACTACGTGCCGGTTATACCACTCGCCTCGCATGCATATTTTGTGAACTCAGCAGGTCTGCACGTTTTGGAATAGTTTCGTTAAAAAGTTCAATATACGTTGCACCAGCGCTGCGTTCGTCTGAACGGATGCAGCAAGCAGTTGCTGCGTTTTGCAGCGCTTGCACTTTACACGGGCAGCAAGCAGATTGGCGTGCGACGTGATCTGCGTCGCACGGACAGACCACACAAGTCGCTGCTGGCATGTCAACTATGCGCTTGCGACAGAGACACGCACCTGTGAATCAACAATGCGCAATGCAACGCAAGCACAATCACGGACACTGCACCTGCGACAGCCGTTGTCTCGCGACCGCACACGACGCGCGCCGCTCGCTTTATTGCTCTGATTTGATTTATGGCAATTGTGTGGCGCTGCACAGCACGATGAACTCAGTGGCGCGTGCAACACTAACAACCAAAGGCATAGGCGCTCACACACAATGACAATGCTGACAACGAACGTCCAATTGGAAAACGGCTCACCAAATGTGACAGCAGTAAGCAAAAAAGATGTGGGAATGACTAGGTGGGTGTCTCAGAGCTAAAGTACAATTGTACAATGATTTTACAGTGTTGCTCAACAACAGACAGGAAAGCACCTGGGGAACTGATACTTTGTCGATTATGAACGAATGCAAGCAGCATGATTGGCGCATGACGTCGCGTTGCTTTGAACGCAGTGCTATTTTTAGCATCAAAATAAAATGCTCGCTGACTGCAAACTGACCTTCGACACAGTCAGCGGCTGCTGAGCAATACGCTGTCAATCATTAGACATACCAGTCTCATGAGCACGATTGCTTTTGACAGAGCGTCACGTGATCTGATTAAGTATGTCTAGACGTTTCAAATGAACTTTTTTACTCAGCTAATGTCAGATAAGCGACGCTAAATAGATTTTGTGAAACGCGGCTGACGGGCTCGCAGCGAGGCGAACGCGCAGAAAAGGCGCCAAAAAATCGGCAGAGATCAACGCTGGGTCTGTTTTTTTTTGTCAGAAATTTTTACAATTTAGATTGTTGTGGGGATGTTGGTGCGCGTACGATTAAAAACGACACGCTGTGTGTTGTTGATCATGGTGATGTTTAGTCTATTGGCGCGACAAAACAGCGACGGCGTGCAACGTGCAACAGAACGAAAAATTCGGGGGGGGGGGTGGTTGGGGCTGCAAACATTGCTGGTCAGGCTGTACGTGCATTGCAAGAGTGTACAGTTGGAGCAGACATCATGCGATTACCACTAATGTCATGCACACGTCTGTGCGCACTCTGCAACAACAATAAATTCATACTCTACGCTGTCTTCTCTATTCAGTGTTTTTTTCGTTTGCGTGTTCGATCAATGTTCGCTCGTGGTCTGCTGTTCACAGTTTTTTGTGTTTTTTTCTTTTTCAAAATTTCCACCAATGCGCAGCGTGGATGTGCGTTTTGATGAAACAGCAGACAGCACGTAGATGATGCACTCTAAGTACAGGGTGGGCCAAAAAAGGTTCCATTTTCAAACTGCTGTCACTGGCTGGTGTTTTAATATTATGAGCTGAAATTTTCAGCACTGATAAAACATGCGTTGCCATTTTACTGACAAGAAAATGTTTTTCCGATATATAATTCCTAGCGCTCACTGTGGCAGATTTTCTAAAAAGCTCGAAAAATCAACAAATTGACTGAAATGAGTGCAAGAAAAAATTAGTATCAAGATGCGTGATGCAATTTTGAAATTTGTGCGAAGGTGACAAATTGGTCTTTTTGGATACCCGTGATAGTTCAAATCGTGCGCTCAGAGTGGAAAGGTCTCACACTTGAATTGCATTTGAGCACCTCGAGCGAAATTCTGATGTTTTACAACAGACTCCGAGTCAGCAGCCATGCGACTGCGACAGAAAGCATTGTTTCAGTTGATTTTTTGTTTTCTGTGTTGCTCTGTCTATTAATTTGTTTCTTTTTGAAAAGTTTTTCTGCGGTTTGAATAAAAACAGTGTTTCAGTTTCAGTTTTCTGCAATTTTTTCGTCGGTTAAGTGGACAGCAGAACAACGGGTCTGGTGTACTATCTGGTGGGAGCAATCTGAAAGTTTTTCTGCAGTGACTCACCAGTTTTGATAGAATTCCATCCAGTCGCTGCCGGACGACAAACCTTGATGATGATTTGGATGTCTATGAGCATTGGTTCGTTGTTAAATTCTTGGTTAAAAATCCGTTTTTTTTGAGAATTTTGGGAATTTTTAAACATTGTGCTGTAAACGAGATCTACTTGACCAAACTGGATAAAAAATTTTGTCAGAAAAATGGCATCACATGTTTTATCAATGCTGAAAATTTCAGCTCATAATATTGAAACACCAGCCAGTGACAGCAGTTTGAAAATGGAACCTTTTTTTTGGCCCACCCTGTAGTTGCATTGAAGACTGCAGCACCAACCGAAGTTATTAGTACGGTCAGACGGGTTGTTTTGACGCACAATGCACTGCAGCGATGATACGCACCGTGCATAGGCACACTTTTGTTCGGTGAACGCTGTGAATGATTGAGAGACGACAAAACACACTGCGAAAACGAACGAGACAATAAAAGATGGCAACGATGCAAGCGCCCTCGCGCACAATGCAGAGAAACGAGAACCATTGCTGTGCGGAAACCGCTCACAATGGGCGTGTGTTCGCATCTGAATGTTTGTTTTTTTCAGTTTCAGTTACCAAAAAAGTCTGAATCAGAATCGAATAATTGACTTTTATTCATACATCGGAAATTACTTTACACATGAACAGAAGCGCAGCTTAATTTTTGTTATACCGTCGAGAAACTGAATTTTGTTTTTGCTGAACAGTTTCTGATGCAGCGTTTGATTGCACACTCGAAAAACGGGAAAAACGCTTGTGTTTGAAGATACATAGTTGTTGAAAAATGGTGAAACAACAATGGAATACACCTGAATACACTTCCCAAAACAGTCACACACGCCACAAGATGGAGTGTATTGGGCATTGGCGAATCGGAATTCGCTGATGAAGAATGGAAAAAACAACGCGAT
>JASANC010000418.1:0-21871 GCA_030248135.1 Theristus sp. LFF4_11 | reverse complement strand
GTAATCAATCGGGCTCTGAAACAAAAAAAAACGGGTGAACCGAAAAAATGTTGTTCGCTTGGATATGGGCTTAGCTTTTGGGCACAGTGGCATCAAGTGCAGCCATGTGTCAAATGTGGGCAAGCACGGGAAAGTGTAAGTGCGTACGACCGTTTGCGTCCGTCGAAAATGAGCCGCCGCATTTCTCGGTTGGCGCTTTTTGTCAACTGTTTTTGTTGTGTGTGAAACCAATAACGTTCGAATATGGCAAGCAGCTGCCATGCATGTGCAGAATAACCAACGGAAGCGCACGGCGTCTTTGGCAACGTGTCATTTGATATGCATGCAAACGGCAAACGTCAAATGATCGATTGCACTCTCAAACGAGGAACGCACAGTTGCAAACCACGAACTCGGAAGCGTTGGCTTTCTGTTTTTTTTCATGTACATCCAAACCAACAATGATGCTGAGCCAACACACAGTTTAGTTGGACATTTCTATTTTGGTATTGTGACTTGGAGGCTTTATCCCTGGTTCGATTATTTTGTTGTCCACACTCGCTGTTTTGGTTGTGTGGTCTTTTTTCGTTGATACGGGCTGTGACATTGCGTCTGGGCGGCGAAAAAATGGGCGTAATAGCGCGAACATGTGCTTTGCGTCAGCGTGTGACATTATGTTTGGAACCAATAAATCACGCATTGTCTTGGCTTATCAGACAAAACTGTTTCATACGCATCTCGCTCGACACACACACACACAAGTTTACGATTCACAACTTTTAGTTGGCAAAAGCAAATGAAACGATTAGTGATCTAAGAATCGGATAGTTTTAAAACAAAACGACAAAAACTAGAGACTGACTGGCTTTGCATATGTCCATTCCGAGATCGTTGCTCGTCTGATAGGGAAAACTGAGATTCAGCAGTTGCTCAATGCTCCACTGTTTCGTGAGCGCAGCGGTCGGCTTGCACACTGAGAATGCAACCAACACAAACACGGCCGCCAACACGAACATCTCGCTGCACATTGTTGCCTTGAGTGAGCTCATTTTTTGCAACAACGGCAGCTTGATCAATGAGTGTGATGTGAGTGATTGCTCGGTGCAGTTGCTTCGAGAAAACCGGTGTTTTTGGTTGTCGTGCGACGCCTCGTTGAAAGCACCAACGCAATTCACGGCGATTGAATCAACGGTCTTTTGATGACCGTCGGTTTGCGTCAAGGTGGCCTTTCGGAGGTCATTCCACTGATCTGTCTTGAAAAACTGATTACATGCCTGCAATGAAAGAAAAGTAGTTTTCTTTCAACAGATCATACACAAGTAAAACAATCCGAGTTTCAACGATTTACAGTAAAACAAAATAACAATGGCTAGTAACGACGAAATGTCAGACGACCATTGAAAGGAATGTAGAGGTGAAGAAGCAAAACACAAAGGGAAGTGTGTGTGTGTGACAGTTTCGCAATTGTAAGGTATACGTGAGCGAATGTCATTACTATCAGAGACAATGTCGCGAGCAGATGTCTTTGGTATCACAATATCTCGGCACAATATTGCTCTTGTGGCGAAGGCGCGCGTGCAGTGAGCAAATATTAGCAAGCTTACGAGACAACAGCAGTCTCCGGCCACAAGCAACACGAGACACGACACAGAAGCCAACGCTGCGACCAGCAGTGCGGTTCCATTTTTCGTTTGCGCTTGCTGTTCGTGGCCAGAGACTTTCGCAGTGTGGCCGTCAGCGTCTGGCCTGCTGTGGAGAGAGAATGAGCAGACCAAACAAAACCGCAACAACCGCACGAAATAGACGCATATTGTTGTTATAATATGATCGCTTACATATTGCGCTTACGAAAAACGGATGTAGCAAGAAGAACAACAAGAATGAATGGTGTGTTGTTCGGGAGGAAATATACCGCGCAAACATCGCCACTCGTACGGGAGCCGTTATGTTGACCGACATATCAGTGCGCATTGCTGTATCGTTTTTGTGTTCAATGTCAATGGCGACACGAGCGCTAATAGTGAGCAAGCACGCAAACAACTGATCACGGTGGAAATTTATTTTCTGAAAACACTGACACCATTTGGAGAACATTTTCTCGAACTTTTGAAAAATCAAATACAAATCGTTTTCGTATCAATTTGATAAGAAGCCTAATAGTTTTTGGACTGATACGATACAAAATGTTGGCGATGGGAGAGACAAAAAAAACAGCATCGACGCGCACAGACATCGAACCACGACCGCATGCCCAGTCAGAGAGAAGACACCAAACAACAGTAACAACAATCACAACAATTCGCAGTATTTGCATTTGGAAATTTACTCGTGACGTGATAAAAGAGAAGTTCCATTACTGCTGTTCAGGAACAAACATCACTGCTTACTTGAGCCTTCTTAGAAAATAATGAAAACAAAAAAACCGATCCGGTGAACAAACAAGCCAGCAGCTTCCATAATAATGTACCACGTTTGTGAAACGGGAAACAAAAACAATCACAAAAAACATGAAAAAAACACAAATACATTCGTGGCACTTTTTATGTACCTCATTAGTTGGGGTGAATTGGATGATCAAATATGAAAATGACCGAAAAGACCCATCACAATTAAAACCACGACACAACTCCAAAACAACCATTCCTACTGTTCCAAACAATGTTGCGCGCAGAAAGGCATCATGTTTAATTTAAATGAACAGTAAAAACGTGTGAACAATACGTAAAAATGCTTTTGGTGACGAAACTGAATAGCTCTTTCAAGCAAAAGTTTGAAACATCAAGCCAAACATGAATCGATGCACAATGTCGTGGCGACCCAGAGAACAACCTTTCTAAACGTGAATTTCACAAGTTTAAGAAACGTCAATGCTTCCAAACTAAACAGAATTATTCGAGATTACAAAAAAAGACAAATCTGGCTCGAAAAAAGAAAAGAAAAAACCAAAAACAGAAAAAAATCAAAGGAACAACAAGAACCCCACAAAAAAAACAAAAGGGCATTGAAAATTCAGTTTCAAATGAATAAATAACACAGGGCAACAACACAGACGACAACAACAACACGTTGCGTTTCAGCCATCACAAAAAAGGCAGACGCGACAGAATTCGCAGTTAATCCGACATTTTCATTTGCGAAAAAATCCGCTGAACAAAATGAAGTTTCAGGCTGATTTCAAGAAATGATGAAAAAGCACGCAAAACGTGCAAATATATGCTTCATAGCCTTCATTAGCCTGACTTATTCGAAGCTTTTTTATCAACCTGAGATTTCTTGAAACCAGTTCCGTTACTGGATGCGAACGTGACAAAAAAACAGAAAGAACGGCAAAATCGTTGATGGTCAACAATCTCAACAAAACGGGAACAGCAGAAACACTTAACGAGAACTGAACTGTCCTGAACTGAACAATAACAATGAACAAGAGAAAACAGTCCACGTCAGTTTAGAATATTCTATTTCCAGAAACAGGAAAGACATTACATAACATACGTGACCAAATAAAACTTTTTTTTCAAAAATTTGACCAATTAATTTATCTTCAGCCGTTGAAAAAAAACAGGCGAATATGAAACCAAACCACATTCGACGTGACACGAGCCAACACTGTCCCACTCAGTCGATTTTTACGGTGGAATAGATTTTGCGCACGAATTTGGCTGTTCCAATGTAGCCGATTGTGCCTATTGATTGGCTTCATTCAATGTTATATTTAAAAAGATTTGAAAAAAGAAAAACATGCTACATTGTTAAATTTCAATCTTAATTTTAAAAATGTTTCGAAAAAAATAATAGGAAGATCTGATATACTCTGTAGTTGTCTGCCAGCTGCCACAAGGCAGGCAGCAATCGCACGAAGCGAGACAACAACGAGCAATAATGAGCACGATAAGCTCGACAAAAATGCAAAACAGGCACGACATACCACACATGAGGCCGAGTGCAACGCTGAACAACGCCATGTAGCCGAAATAGAACGCCGTTTGAAATAGGCCAAACATTCTGGAATAATTTGCAGTGCAACTCTAAAAATGCGATCAGTTCACGCGAAAACGCCTTGCACTTGAGCCAAAAACAAGAAAAAACTCTGATATCGACTGAGTGAAAACGTACGCACTTTGTTTTGAACATGTAATAGTACAGTGCGTACAAGTACACGTAGAACGAAGTGGAGCAACCAGCCATGAAACTTGTCCATCGCCTGCAAACAGAAACACAACTGCGAAAATGGGAAACTGCTTTGACGGAACTAACAAATTAATCAAATCTAAGAGTCTTAACCAAGTGCACTCTGTTATAACACATTGATGTCGCACAGTGACAACAAGCAAGCACACGCACAAGCTGACGCACGTGCTGCTGTACTAATCGTTGTCTGTGCAACATCACTTGTCTGACAACAAAGTGGCACTTTACCATCGGTAGTCCTCGGCGTTCAACAGGAAATAGGTGCAGACGATGGTGACACAAACAGTCACGATGGTCAGGATCAGCACAACAAGCAGCATGAAACCGTACACGTAGTAGATCTTGTACGCCCAAAACGATGTGAACACGAAATACCTGCAGTTTATGACAAACATCTGCCACTGTACAGTGCAAATCATAGGCAATCAGCTGATTGGCTGCTTTGGCTTCGGCTCATTGCTCAGTGCAACCAGATCGATGTAGCCACTCAGCGTGCTGTGTGAGAACTTCAGTTTCGCAGCCTGCGTGACTGTGCGCGACAAAGCAAAGCTGCAACGCCAGCTGCGGTGACGAACATTTCAATGAAAATCGAGCCGAACGGCAGCAGGCCACCGAGGAAGATGATCACACCGGGCTCCATGAACCTGCACAAGGAAACGATCAGCACTGAATGCGGCAATTGGAGAAACATCTGGAAATGGGTGAGCTGTAAACGAGCAATCTGACGAGCAAGAGGTGCGTGCCATTTCTTTTCTGGAATCGGCCGCGGCACCGCATTGATTCGGCACGGGTAGTTTGCGTGTCCGTTCAAGTTGCGCCCAAGCACGGTGCCAACGAGTGTCAACGGCAGAATCACGAACAGACAGATGCACGTCACGGCCACCTGCATGTTGCTTTGCTTGTCATTATCATCTCATTTCTGTGTTGAGTCCGTTCATGAACGCATCAATATTGTCACCACAACAAACGCCGTATGGAGATGCTCTGCATTGCAGGGCCTGACCAACATCAGAATATCAGAAAGGGACTGATTTCGTGCCCGTACGACTTTGTTACAATAATTGAGCAGCACACAAACGGGCGTCCCCAAAGCACGCGAACCATGATCGTGAACGGTATGGCGCGCGACGCGTGGTAGTAGATGGCGATGAAGTTGATCATGAACGCAGTGCCGCAGACGCACACGGGCAGCAGGAACGCAGACATCAGCATCTGCTTGATCCAGAGGGTGCCGCCGAATCGGGCGTACATGCTGCCGCCGGCGTAGCCGTTTATGGGCGACGTCGCTGCGTACACGAAGATCGCTGCCGACAGCAGGGAGCCGCGTCTACAATCGCAACGCAGTCACTGTACACAGCAGCAAAATACACAAATCCAGCAGCTCAGTTGCACAGTGCACTCGGTTGTGAACACGCAAATGTTGCCAGGTGCACAAAGTAACACACGCGCACTCATACAACATAGAGTTGTGCGAGTTGCTGCTTGTTCGTATGTGTGCTTGTTTGTGGGCTCACTGTGCAACATCATCGTGGTATGATAACTGAATGCAGTGTCTCAAATTTTCAGACAGCTTTTACTGCTTTTAGATGCGTTTCATTTGCGCGGTAGGTGGATGTTTCGTGTGGGTGGTGCAACATTACTATGATGATAAAAGGAAGCAGTGTATTCGTTTCATACTGGACTTGTTTCGCCTATAATCAGCCCAAAGAAGCGTCTCAGTTGACCAAATGCACCGGTTGAACAGCAAAGAAACAAACGCGCATAACGCACTCCGTGTAGAGTTCGCCAACGATGGCGAGCACAACAACAATGATGGCCACCGTGAACAGCTGGTAGCCGGTGCCGATCATGGATGCGAACAGCATCGGCAGTGTCGGCGGACGGAACACGTCGCCATGCACCTGCTTCCAGCCGTACTCGTCGCCGAGATCACGCTCCTGCACGAGAAAGTCACAGCCGGCTGAACGTGCTCTTCGTTGCTGTGCCAGAGCTGCTGTCACGTCTTTTAGCATGAATGAATCCATCAACCAATGAATTACTTGATGTCATTTCATTTAAAACACTTCCTCGAAAAAACACATATCCGGTACCCACTGGTTCTTCTATTCCAGAAGACCCGAGACGAGAGAAGCTCTGGAACGCACTTTAGGATCACAGTCAGCAAAGCGTCGCTTAATCAGCTATCTCTATTTCGGTCGCAATCCAGCAACACGCGCAGTGTTGCCTTCTCAACCTCCAATGTCATTTATTATCACTCAAACCTACAATGCAGCGCCACATGTACGTACCATGTCATCGAGATCCTCCAAGTCCTTTGCATATCTTGCGTAGTCCTTGCGCAGCGTGCGCATCAGAATCATCGACACCAGTCCGACCAGGAAAATCACCATCATGAACGAGTTGAAGATTGAAAACCAGTGAATCTGCACAAATATGACAATTGTGCCCATGAGTATTCTCTTTTTTGTGCGAGGGAGGCGACTAATAATGTTGAATAGATCTATGGAAAAGCCGCACTGCTGACAACTGAACGCGCTGTTTCGCACATGATGAGTCCAGATATGAATTAAAACCATTTCATCGCGTGAAAAAAATCCGATTTGTTTTGCTTTTTCTTGCCGTCACAAAACTGCCGTCAGATTACGTTCAGTATTGAGGATTTCAAATTGCCGCGCAGCCGTAAAACAGTGCACACATGTGTGCGCGTGCATGCAAGCGCATATTACGACACGTTCAATAAGACAGAAAACTGATTTATTTCAAATTTAATGTGCGTCAGTAAACATTAAGTCTTTAAGTATGACATACCCGATGTTGAAAGAAGTTCGGGTCCAGATATTTGTCGAAGCGATCGTTAAACTGAACGGACGACGGCTTCCATATCACCTGAAAACGCCAGCAAACAACATTCGTTCAAGGAATCGTTGATTGAACAACTTCAGCGTTGCACGCACAGACCTCATAGCTGAAGTCAAGTTTCGCATCTGTCTTCAGCAGCACACGCCCGTCGCTCGTCAGATTCACGTCCACGATCTGATTGCCGTTGTAGCCGATTTCGAATTTCTTGTGCGTGAAGATTTTGTAGACCGGAGTTTTGCTGGCCGCATCAATCTCACCGACCATACCTGCGGACGGCGACCACAGTTGCAGCAGTTTTCTTTGGCAACCAATTTTGAGTGAAAAATATAAAACTTTGTGTTTTGTCCGCTCCTCATTTTGTAGCGAAGCGCATTCCGGTTGTGCGAATCAAATGCAAATGAGATTGCGCGTGTATTTACCCCAAATTGGCAAGTCATCGATGTACATCTGATACCAGTAGTTGTTTTTCACGGCATAGATGAACGCCTTGTAGTCGTTCTCGGTCAGCTGCACAGAACAGAATGTCGTCTTCGCAACATCGCCTGCAAAAATAGTGAATGCACAATGAAAAAACATGAAAAAAACAAATTCAGGGCATTACAACGACCAATAAATGCAAACATTCAAACCTCTAAACTGCATGTTCAAGCCGGAGAAATCGAGCTCGACACCGAGCAGTGCTTCGCCAAGAGTTTCGTGGTAGTGCGAAATGGTCTCTTTCGGGCCACGACAGAACGGCAACGAAAAATACGCGTACGTCTCTTGTCGATTGTGGTAGGGACCAACGGTGTTCATCCATAGCACCACTTCCTCGCCCTCTTGGTACTGGAAACGTCGTAGAAAAACAGATTTGTATCACCAATGTCAATATCGAACAACCAAACCACTGTTTTTTTCTTTTTGCCTGTGCTTTTTCAGAATGTTTTGTGAGCGTCCCCACCGTTGGTCATCCTCGTCCCAAAATCCGCAGCCATGAATTGAACCATGCAACTTTGTAATAAATGCTTCGTTGCCTTGATCTTCCATTCTGGTCTAACACTGAAGTGGGACTGCTACAGCAGCGACATACTATACACGCAACCAACACAGTCACACTGTTCAACTTAGCAGGCACTAAATATTATTTTCAGTGACAAGTATGTCAGGTCAGGTGTCGGTATCGGCCAAAGTCGAAACGTTCATCAACTTGATACTTTTGATTGTAAACCAAAACATAAAATGTCACCAACCAAGTGGTCGTGTTCGTCTGCTTCAACGAAAATCTCAATGATTAAGATGACCAGCAATAAAGTGGGTCTCCTCGGCAAACGCATTGTTATAATTCAAACGAGCACAAATGTTCGGCGACAAAACAGTGCAATCACGCGCGACGACCACAATCACAATACACACGGACACGTTCGACGTTCTTCTCTCTCAGGATGTTTGTTCTTGTTCTCAACAAGTCAATAAACTAAATACTCTTGTGTTGGTTTTGGTTAGGTCAAGTCAGGTCAGGTGGGAACGTGGTGGGGACGAAGTTCTTTTTCTATTCTAACGATTTTTTTGAAGCCTGCAACCAGGAAGAAAATCTCATAGTCGATAAAAATAAGTGCATGCAGAGTTGTTAAAAAAACAAATTAGTCTGTTTTCTTAAAAAAAAATTAAAAATCGTGAAGTTGTAATCAATCAGAGTCCGAAGAACCACATATGATATGCAAGCGCCTCCCGAATGACTCCCGTATGGCGGAAATTTGTTTTGGTGACCTCAATTACCCCTTTTCCAAACCGTTACCATGCCTCTTCTTGTGTTTTGACCCCTAAAACGTCACTAATTGTCCCCAGCTGAAGTGAAGACAAACATACCGGCTTGAAATTCGATCAATTCTTCTGATGATGTGGCGACGACACGATACGAAGCAGCAACCAGACAACGTAGCACTTGCAAACGGAGCAGCTCGGACGCTCTGCGAGGCGAATTGTCACCTTATCTGCATCGGAAATGGTAAGCCAAGCTTTGGGACGCTCAAAAACTTCATCGCAGATGTTGTCAAGCCTGAAATCAGTCGGTAAAACGGTCCAAATCCGACTGCTGACGGTTTTACGAGGTAATATCAAAAAAAATTGTTGAACTCTCAAAAAATTGTGCCAAAATTGAGGTTTTCAGAGCAGTACCGAAGGCAAATTTTCTAGGGGGTGTTGTGTAGCAGTACCGTGGGCCCAAAAAAATTTTCGAGGGGGGTATGGTACCGTGGGGTGGGGGGCTGCCGACCAAAAAGTGAGGGGGGGTCCAAGTTCCAACCAATGGTAACGTGGCCCCCCCCCCTCCATGATATTTTTTCGCTTAAATTTTGAAGGAAAAACGCTAAATTTTGCTGCAAAATCTTTGAAATTACAATGAAGATGGTCAAGTTATCATATATTCAGCTTATATTATGGACTTTATAGACAAAAAATCATGATTTTCGAAAATTTTTTTAGGGTGTTCGGATTAGGGTTGTTAAAAAAAAACAAAAATCGTCATTTTTGTTTTTTTTTTAATTTTTTTTTTTTTTTAAAAATTTCAAAAATCAAAGTTGTGCTAAATCAATCAGGGAGTCCGAAGAACCACATATGATATGCGTGCGCCTCCCGAATGACTCCCATATGACGGAACTTTGCAGATTTTGTTTTGGTGACCTCAATTACCCCTTTTCCAAACCGTCACCATGCCTCTTCTTGTGTTTTGACCTCCAAAAGGTCACTAATTGTCCCCAGCTAAACTAATGCTAAAGTGAAGACAAACATACCGCCTAGGGTTGTTAAAAAAAACAAAAATCGTCATTTTTGTTTTTTTTTTAAAAAAAAAATTTTTTTTTTAAAAAAAAAAATTTCAAAAATCAAAGTTGTGCTAAATCAATCAGGGAGTCCGAAGAACCACATATGATATGCAAGCGCCTCCGGAATGACACCCGTATGGCGGAACTTTGCAGATTTTGTTTTGGTGACCTCAATTACCCCTTTTCCAAACCGTCACCATGCCTCTTCTTGTGTTTTGACCTCCAAAACGTCACTAATTGTCCCCAGCTAAGCTAATGCTGAAGTGAAGACAAACATACCGCCTTGAAATTCGATCAATTCTTCTGATGGTGTCGCGACGACACGACACGAAGCAGCAACCAGACAACGTAGCGCTTGCAAACGGTGCAGCGAGCACAATCGGACGCTCTGCGAGGCTAATCGTCACCTTATCTGCATCGGAAATGGTAGGCTAAGCTTTGGGACGCTCAAAAACTTCATCGCAGATGTTGTCGAAGCCTAAAATCAGTCGGTAAAACGGCCCAAAATCGACTGCTAAAGGTTTTACGAGGTATAATCAAAGAAAATTTTTGTTGAACTTTCGAAAAATTGTGCCAAAATTGAGGTTTTCAGAGCATATTAGAGGAAAATTTTTCGAATTTTTTTTTTAAAAAAAAAATCGGCATTTTTGTTTTTTTTTTAATCACTTTTTTTTAAAAAAAAAAAAATTTTCATTTTTGTTTAACAACCCTAATACCGCCTTGAAATTCGATCAATTCTTCTGATGGTGTTGCGACGACACGACACGAAGCAGCAAGCAACCAGACAACGTAGCGCTTGCAAACGGAGCAGCGAGCACAATCGGACTCTCTGCGAGGCGAATCGTCACCTTATCTGCATCGGAAATGGTAGGCCAAGCTTTGGGACGCTCAAAAACTTCATCGCAGATGTTGTCGTAGCCTAAAATCAGTCGGTAAAACGGCCCAAAATCGACTGCTAAAGGTTTTACGAGGTATAATCAAAGAAAATTTTTGTTGAACTTTCGAAAAATTTTGCCAAAATTGAGGTTTTCAGAGCATATTAGAGGAAAATTTTTCGAAAAAAAAATCGGCATTTTTGTTTTTTTTAATCACTTTTTAAAAAAAAAAAAAAATTTCATTTTTGTTTAACAACCCTAGTTCGGATTCGGAAAATTTTGGGGGGGGGGGGTCTCCGCCAGCAGTAGCGAAAGTGCGGGGGGGGGGTGGGGGGTCCACCCCCCCTCAGCCGAACATCCTGCCCGTGCACGGGCAGATACCCGTGTACCCCCCCCTCCCCCCTTTACCTCGACACGGGTACTAGACTCCCCCCCACCCCCCTCCGCGAGAAAACACGGGATCGCACCCCCCCGCTCACGGTGGTCAATCTCTTCTCAATTTTTTCCAAAAATACCGTAATATTTGCATTTTTCTTGACGTTTGTGTCTGTCCCTGCATATATTTTGTTGTTTCTGACCAAACAAGCAGCTTGTTTGCACAAAATATTCTGTATTTTACAAGAATTTCTGTGTTTTTCTAAGGCAAAAATTTGGTATTACCCGTGCGATCCCGTGCACCCCCCTCACGAAATCGTTCTGCCAGTGCACCCCCCCCTCAGGAAAATTTGCTGCCCGTGCACCCCCCCTCCCCGCTACGGCACCTGACCCCCCCCCATCAAAAATTAGGCAAACACCCCCCCCCCCTCATCCGAGGCAGTACCGAAGACGAGGGGGGGTGGGGGGGGTACACCCCCCCAGAGCACCCGAGACCTCCGCGTGGGGGGCCGGGGGGGGGGGGCTCCCGCGACACACACCCCCCAAAACCTGACACTGGACCATCCACACCCCCCCCCTCGAAATTTGCTAGACACCCCCCCACCCCCCCCTAGATGGACCTAAGTAACAGTGACACCCCCCAAAAATTTTCTCGGACCACCCAAAAATCATGAATTTTTGCTCAAAAATCATGATTTTTTGTCTTTAAAGTCTATAATATAAGCTAAATATATGATAACTTGACATTCTTCATTGTAATTTCAAAGATTTTGCAGCAAAATTTAGCGTTTTTCCTTCAAAATTTAAGCGAAAAAATCTCATGGGTGGGGTGGGGGGGGTGTGCACCCCCCCCAGAAAATTTTCTACAATAGTGCACCCCCCCCCCCATGGCCCACGCCTGGGGGGGTGTCACTGTACCATGACTGACACCCCCCCCACTGAAAAATTTTCGGCACCCCCCCCCACGTGACGACACCCCCCCCCCTCGAAAATTTGCTTTCGCCTTCGGTACTGATCCGAGGTCCCGCTTTCGCTACTGTCCGCCAGACAAAATTTCATGGGGGGTGTGGGGGGCAGTAGCGAAAGCGGGACCTCGGGTGAGGGGGGGGGGGTGTTTGCCTAATTTTAGAGGGGGGGGGGTCAGGTGCCTTCTCGGTGAGGGGGGGGCATAGTTGTTCTAGGGGGGGGCCTGGGGGGGGCCAATTTTCGAATCTATCTCTATCAAACAGGTTTTTTCGGCTCAGCTATTATCTATCTAAAAAAAATTTCTCAGCCAGCTATCTATCTGAAAATTTTTGACTTCGAAGACATAAAATGAGTCAATTGTTGACCAAAATTGACCATTTTTGCTCGTAATTCTTGAAAATTTCGCTAATTTTAGGTAAAATACGCGTTTATACTTGATTTTTAGTGTATTTTAGCATCTATTTGCTGTTTTTATAGCTTTTTAGCGTTTTAGCTATCTATCTATCAAATTTCAAAATCTTGACCGGCCCCCCCGCGGCCCCCCCCCCAAAATTTTCCAGCTATCTATCTATCTAGAAAATTTGCTCCAGCTATCTATATCGGCCCCCCCCCCAATAGGGTTGTTAAACAAAAATGAAAATTTTTTTAAAAAAAAAAGTGATTAAAAAAAAACAAAAATGCCGATTTTTTTTAAATTCGAAAAATTTTCCTCTAATATGCTCTGAAAACCTCAATTTTGGCACAATTTTTCGAAAGTTCAACAAAAATTTTCTTTGATTATACCTCGTAAAACCTTTAGCAGTCGATTTTGGACCGTTTTACCGACTGATTTTAGGCTTCGACAACATCTGCGATAAAGTTTTTGAGCGTCCCAAAGCTTAGCCTACCATTTCCGATGCAGATAAGGTGACGATTAGCCTCGCAGAGCGTCCGATTGTGCTCGCTGCACCGTTTGCAAGCGCTACGTTGTCTGGTTGCTGCTTCGTGTCGTGTCGTCGCGACACCATCAGAAGAATTGATCGAATTTCAAGGCGGTATGTTTGTCTTCACTTCAGCATTAGCTTAGCTGGGGACAATTAGTGACGTTTTGGAGGTCAAAACACAAGAAGAGGCATGGTGACGGTTTGGAAAAGGGGTAATTGAGGTCACCAAAACAAAATCTGCAAAGTTCCGCCATACGGGTGTCATTCAGTACCGTGGGCCCAAACAAATTTTCGAAGGGGGGGGGTATGGTGCCGTGGGGGGGGTGCCGACCAAAAAGTGAGGGGGGGGTCCAACCTATGGTAACGTGGGACCCCCCCAGGGGGGTCCCATGGGGGGGGTGCATTTTTTCAAAATTTTCTGTGGGGGGGTCCACCCCCCCCACCAGTACCGAAGGCGAAAGCAAATTTTCGAGGGGGGGGGGGTGTCGTCACTAGGGTTGTTAAACAAAAATGAAATTTTTTTTTTTTAAAAAGTGATTAAAAAAAACAAAAATGCCGATTTAAAAAAAAAAAATTCGAAAAATTTTCCTCTAATATGCTCTGAAAACCTCAATTTTGGCAAAATTTTTCGAAAGTTCAACAAAAATTTTCTTTGATTATACCTCGTAAAATCTTTAGCAGTCGATTTTGGGCCGTTTTACCGACTGATTTTAGGCTACGACAACATCTGCGATGAAGTTTTTTAGCGTCCCAAAGCTTGGCCTACCATTTCCGATGCAGATAAGGTGACGATTCGCCTCGCAGAGCGTCCGATTGTGCTCGCTGCTCCGTTTGCAAGCGCTACGTTGTCTGGTTGCTTGCTGCTTCGTGTCGTGTCGTCGCAACACCATCAGAAGAATTGATCGAATTTCAAGGCGGTATGTTTGTCTTCACTTTAGCATTAGTTTAGCTGGGGACAATTAGTGACGTTTTGGAGGTCAAAACACAAGAAGAGGCATGGTGACGGTTTGGAAAAGGGGTAATTGAGGTCACCAAAACAAAATCTGCAAAGTTCCGTCATATGGGAGTCATTCGGGAGGCGCTTGCATATCATATGTGGTTCTTCGGACTCCCTGATTGATTTAGCACAACTTTGATTTTTGAAATTTTTAAAAAAAAATTTTTTTTTTTTTAAACAAAAATGACGATTTTTGTTTTTTTTTAACAACCCTAGTCGTCACGTGGGGGGGGGGGTGCCGAAAATTTTTCAGTGGGGGGTGTCAGTCATGGTACAGTGACACCCCCCCAGGCGGGGGCCGGTGAATATTAAAAAAACCATGGTGTATAAAAACACCATGAGAGAACAAAACCATGTGTATATTTTAACCACCAAAATCCTGGAAACTGAAAAGCTAAATAAACCATGGTGTAAAAAAACACCATGATTTTTTAAATGGCTGTATTCGACGTTTAAAGGCTGCCAGCAGTGAGATTTAGCACTAAAATAAAAAAACGGCATTGATTTATGATCGTCAACTCCAGAAAAGCGAATGACACTTCCTTTTTTGTTTTTTTAAGAGCCATGTATATGGGCGTCGAAGGGCTGGTTAACTGTTTTTTCCTGCACGTGGTTTGGATGAAAAGTCAGAAAGCCGGCGACGGAGTTTGGCTTCCATTAGTTCCATCCATTTTCACGTGGAGAAATCGGTTGAGCGCAGCGCCGGCAGAGTCGCGTGTTCAAAAATTTTTTGCCGTTGATGCTGCGTGTGGAAATAAACGCTGAACATTGAACATTTTTTTTGAAAATAACTGAGCCGAAAAACTTTCTCAGATAGATATATTCGAAAAAAAATTTTTGGGGGGGGCGCCCCCCCCCCAGCCCCCCTCCCCTAGAACAACTATGTCGCCTAGATCACGATTTCCTTGGCCGATTTCGACGATCGATGGCTCAATCAACTCAGCAGAGCACCCGGAACACGATGATGTGTCGTTTATGGTTAGTTTTTGTTTTATTCAACAATGGTTCGTGTGCAATAAAAAATTTGTGAAAAAACGCAAAACACCAATTTATGGTGGTGTGTGATGGGGTGGGGTGCACTATTGTAGAAAATTTTCTGGGGGGGTGCACACCCCCCACCCCACCCATGAGATTTTTTCGCTTAAATTTTGAAGGAAAAACGCTAAATTTTGCTGCAAAATCTTTGAAATTACAATGAAGAATGTCAAGTTATCATATATTTAGCTTATATTATGGACTTTAAAGACAAAAAATCATGATTTTTGAGCAAAAATTCATGATTTTTGGGTGGTCCGAGAAAATTTTTGGGGGGTGTCACTGTTACTTAGGTCCATCTAGGGGGGGGGTGGGGGGGGGGGTGTGAAGCAAATTTCGTGGGGGGGGGTGTGTTGGTGGGCCCGTGTCAGGGTTTGGGGGGGTGGCTGTCGCGTGACCCCCCCCCCACCCCCCCACGCGGAGGTCTCGGGTGCTCTGGGGGGTGTACCCCCCCCACCCCCCCCTCGTCTTCGGCCCCCACCCCCCCCCCCCATGAAATTTTTTCGCTTAAATTTTAAAGGAAAAACGCTAAATTTAGCTGAAAAATCTTTGAAATTACGATGAAGATGGTCAAGTTATCATATATTCAGCTTATATTATGGTTGGCCTGTCGTACTAAATCAAAGCACTGATGTTGGCAGACGTTGCCTAAACAAGCCTAAACCAAAACCTAATCCTAAAGCCTAATTCAAAGCTAAACACACTCCTGACCTAATCCTAACCTAAGCCAAGCCTTTTTAAGAAGGAAGATGTCAGAACAATTGCGTTTTAAACAAGTTCTTGTTGGGGCCGGAGCGTGTGCACGTGCGCTAGTGGATCATGAGCATGAGCATGCCGATGCCGCGTGCGCGTGCGCTTTAGTAATGAAGCTTTAGGTATATTATAGGGTATAGACTTTATAGACAAAAAATCATGATTTTCGAAAAAAAATTTAGGGTGTGCAGAAAATTTTGGGGGGGGGGTCTCCGCCAGACAAAATTTCATGGGGGGTGTGGGGGGGGGTGTCGGCCAAATTTTCGAGGGGGGGGGGCCGATGGGGGGGGGGGGGTGCCCGGTTTTAGGGGGGGTGGCACGGTGCCCCCCCCCCACCCCCCCCCACCCGACGGTCTCTGGTGCTCGGGGGGGGTGTACCCCCCCACCCCCCCCGCCCACGGTACTGGTGTCATTCGGGAGGCGCTTGCATATCATATGTGGTTCTTCGGACTCCCTGATTGATTTAGCACAACTTTGATTTTTGAAATTTTTTTTTTTTAAATTAAAAAATAAACAAAAATGACGTTTTTTGTTTTTTTTAACAACCCTACCCCCCAACCCCTCGGCTCTGGAACAACTATGGGGGGGGTGCACGGGCAGCAAATTTTCCTGAGGGTGGGGGTGCACTGGCAGAAAAATTTCGTGAGGGGGGTGCACGGGATCGCACGGGTAATACCAAATTTTTGCCTTAGAAAAACACAGAAATTCTTGTAAAATACAGAATATTTTGTGCAAACAAGCTGCTTGTTTGGTCAGAAACAACAAAATATATGCAGGGACAGACACAAACGTCAAGAAAAATGCAAAAATTACGGTATTTTTGGAAAAAATTGAGAAGAGATTGACCACCGTGAGGGGGGGGGTGCGATCCCGGGGTTTCTCGCGGAGGGGGGTGGGGGGGGAGTCTCGTACCCGTGTCGAGGTAAAGGGGGAGGGGGGTACACGGGTATCTGCCCGTGCACGGGCAGGATTTTCGGCTGAGGGGGGGGTGGACCCCCCCCACACTTTCGCTACTGGTGGGGGGGGGGTGTCGGCCAAATTTTCGAGAGGGGGGGGGGTCCGATGGGGGGGGGGTGCCCGGTTTTAGGGGGGGGTGGCATAGGGTTGTTAAACAAAAATGAAATTTTTTTTAAAGTGATTAAAAAAAACAAAAAATGCCGATTTTAAAAAAAATTCGAAAAATTTTCCTCTAATATGCTCTGAAAACCTCAATTTTGGCAAAATTTTTCGAAAGTTCAACAAAAATTTTCTTTGATTATACCTCGTAAAACCTTTAGCAGTCGATTTTGGGCCGTTTTACCGACTGATTTTAGGCTACGACAACCAGTACCGAAGACGAGGGGGGGTGGGGGGTACACCCCCCTAGAGCACCAGAGACCTCCGCGTGGGGGGGGGGTGGGGGGGGTCACGCGACACCCACCCCCCAAAACCTGACACTGGACCATCGACACCCCCCCTCGAAATTTGCCAGACACCCCCCCCCCCCACCCCCCCCCTACATGGACCTAAGTTACAGTGACACCCCCCAAAAATTTTCTCGGACCACCCAAAAATCATGAACTTTTGCTCAAAAATCATGATTTTTTTTTGTCTCTAAAGTCCATGATATAAGCTGAATATATGATAACTTGATATTCTGCATTGTAATTTCAAAGATTTTGCAGCAAAATTTAGCGTTTTTCCTTCAAAATTTAAGCGAAAAATATCATGGGTGGGGTGGGGGTGTGCACCCCCCAGAAATTTTTCTACAATAGTGCACCCCCCCATGGCCCACGCCTGGGGGGGTGTCACTGTACCATGACTGACACCCCCCCACTGAAAAATTTTCGGCACCCCCCCCCCCCACGTGACGACACCCCCCCTCGAAAATTTGCTTTCGCCTTCGGTACTGCCTACCCCCCCCCCACCCGACGGTCTCTGGTGCTCTGGGGAAGGTGCACCCCCACCCCCCCCCGCCCACGGTACTGGGTGTCAGTCATAGTTGTTCTAGTTCTAACCCCTAAAAAAATTTCGAATCTATCTCTATCAGACAGGTTTTTTCGGCTCAGCTATTATCTATCTAAAATAACTTAATCTACCGAAAACATAAAATGTGCCCATTTTTGACCAAAATTGACCATTTTTGCTCGTAATTCTTGAAGTTTTTGCTAATTTTAGGTAAAATAAACGTTTATACTTGATTTTTAGTGTATTTTTAGCATTATTTTGCTGTTTTTATAGCTTTTTAACGTTTTAGCTATCCATCTATCAAATTTCAAAATTTTGACCGCCCCCCCCCCCTAAAGTCACATGGCTCCCCCGTGCCCCCCCCCCAAAAATTTTCCAGCTACTATCTATCTATTTGAAAAATTTGCTCCAGCTATTATCTTTTTTATTAATCGTGTCCCAATATGCGTTTGCACGCACAGATAGAGAAAATGTTTCATGGCTTTGCGGCAATATGAAATCAGCGAACCTTAACGTATTCTGACGGCAGATTTGTGCAAGAAATTGAGAAAAAACTAATCAGAATCTTTTCTCACCAAATAAATTTATTTTATTTCGGATTCGAACTACGTCTAGGCGCGAAACAGCTTTTCAGCTGTGCGGCTTTTCAACACATCATTCAACATTACTCCGCCTCCTTCGCACGGAAAGATAATATCTATATCGCCCCCCCCCCAACCCCTCGGCCCTGGAACAACTATGGCTCAGTGGTGTAGAACTTTTTGAACTTTTGAATCTCCGAATTTCTTGCTGTTCATACAGTTTTATCGGAGTTTCCTGCTTTTTCGCGAAATAAAATGGATGGATGGATGGATGAACTATTGGACATATGGGCGGTGGCCGGTGGGCACGGCACTATTGTAAAAAAATTTTTTGTTTTTTTTATTTTTTGCTACAAAATCTTTTAAATTACCGGAATCGGTAAGGGGCGTGCTTCAAATATAAAAAAATGTAATATTTTCAGATGCTTGTTTAAAAAAACTATCAGCGTTAAAAAATCGTAAATTTTTGTTAACGATTTGCATCGTGCAACTGAGATTCACAGAATTCGCTTTGACGACACAAGATGGATAAAAATCATGCTTTAAAGTTAATAAACAATGTCAAGAAACAATTGATCACGGTTTCACGTCTGTTTAAGCTTGAATGTAAACAATCTCTGCAATCAATACAAAAGCAACACCAATTCCACAACATTAATTTGAGTTGGATGAGAAACAGCACAGGTGAGGGAAGCTGTTTTATCCCAAATCAATTTTCCATTTCAATCAACGCAGTTTTCAAAATAAAAAATGATTTTTTAAATCACCGTCACTTTCTGACAGAAAAATGGTGGCCGGTTTTTAAAGTGTCTGCAGCGTGGGAACTTGTTGGCCCACCAGCTGTTGAACCAGATCGTTGTTTGGGCTTTTTCTTTGCTGGGGGCGGTGGCGGCGCTATAATTTTTCCACTTTCGAACATTTTCTTCAGGTTGCTCACACCGCGTGGTTTTTCTGCATGCATTCCATCGACCGGATCCCAAGCCAGGTCCTGAAAACATACAAATATGAATTTTAAAAACAACTTCATCAACAGTTAGCCCATGAGTTTTGTCTCTTCAAAAAGCAGTTCCAAGCGTACTTCTTCCTCGGAATCTTCTTCTGAAGCGGCAGGCTCTTCTTCAACAGGCGGAACGCTGTGCTCTCGACTTTCGCTGCTTCGTGACGCAGGAATGCTGCTTTCCGGCGTCAGGCTGCCGGCCTTCTTAAACGGAGCTGGTGGAGACGGCTGCAGAAAACAACAACCACTTTTTGAAGCATGTCTTCATTTGCTCCAATGGTTCATTCATGTCGGTCGCATTGTTTGAAGCAGTTATTTCTCAAATACAAAATCAGCAACCGAGAAATGAATACAAATGTACCTCTGCAAAACTTTTTGTTCTTGTTGGCCCCGGCGCTTTTGGCGGAAATAGGAATGACTGAGCACCATAGGATGCTGACGGTATGGGACCGGTATGGAACGTTTGAGCGTGATTGTCAGTTGACGCAACAATTGGTCGAAAATCGCCGCTGTGAGATGTTTGAGCGTCGCAGTCTGTGCAGCTCGGCACCGCAGGGATGTCACCGGTGTGTGACGTTTGAGTGTGCTCAGTGAGCGTCTCAGGCACTGCAGCAATCTGCCCAGAGTGATCAGTCTGAAATTCGCTCTCGAGCATTTCTGGCCGCGGTGTTTGCACTCGTTGGTTGCGCGTTTCAATTTCAGTCTGAATGTCAATTTCAGTCGTTTCCGGCGGCACAGGCAAATCGCCAGTGTGATCGGTTTGAAATTCTGTTGCATGAACATCCGGCAGCGGCGTCTGAACGCGCTTGTTGCTCGTTTCGACCTCTGTTTGCTGTTCGTCATCCTAGTGATATTCCGTTTTGCATAACTGCATTGATCATACACACATCTATTAAAAATGACAAAAAATAAAACCTGCAAATCATAAAGATGTGATTGCAGCTCTTTCTCAGCGGTGCTGATCGCAGCTGTTTGTGTTTCGTTATCCTCCATCGGGTTTTCGGTCTGATCCTGACTATCCGTCGAATCGATCACGCTTGTCTGTGATTCGATTTCCTGAGCAGAATTTTTTGATTGAAGACTGTGTTTTCGATGTGTTCATTGTATATATGTGACATACGAATCAAAATTTTCAAATAAAACAAAGCTCAAGGGATGACTTGCAATAATAGGTTGAGTTATAGAAACACGACGGAAAGGAAAATGATAGACAAGCAGCAATAACATTGTTATAAAGATAGAGTCAATGAGAACCGAAATTATTGAAAAAATATATCGGTAATAATAAATAACAGGTTTTCTCTAAGTTGCGGAAACAAAATACATAAGAGTGCATCTCACAATCGTTTCGATTGCATAGGTCTGCGTTTGTACATCTCCAAAGTTCAGCAAAGCTGTCTGCGCATCGCCGTCCTTCATCAAAATCTCATCAGTCTGATCTTGCTTCTCCGATAGCAAGATTTGATTCGTCTGAATTTCCGATGCCTGTGCCGTAACATAAAACATGAAATGAACCATAAAGGAAGACGTTTGGCGTCATACAAACTGCTCAATCTATTCCCCACATTGATTCGGAACCAACAAAGTTGCATGCAATTTGTAGAAGGGTACACAAACGGGTATACACGTATATAGGTGCATGTGATCAAAAAGCAAAAAGCAGCGTTTTCGCTACGTCGTGCTGCATGAGGGTGACTGACAATTGTCTCGATGACGTGCGTTTGTTGTTGGCGGTCAAGCAACTCAATCGTCAGTGTTTGCATGTCCGATTCGACCAGCGTCAAATTGAACGTCTGGATTTCTTCGTTTCTTTGCGTGCACAAATCCGTCTGTGTTTCGCCTTCCATCAACGGTGTTGTCAACGTCTGCATTTGTTGCTCAGATGTGCTGTAGAAGCTGATCTGGAAAATCAACCAGATTACTTCTGTGATAAACTGTTTTCTTGAGAAGAAAATTGCGAAAGCACGTACCGACGTTTGTACGTCCATGTTTCGTTCTTCATAAATGGATGTTTGCAGTTTTCGATCTTCGTGCGTTGGCTCTTCGGTCTGGGTGTCTACTTCGCACATAACCGGCTGGAAGTTCTGACTGATAAAATTCTTCAGAGACTTTTGACGAAACTGATTGTCAAAAATTAATTTAAATTTACCGGTGGAGGCGGAGGAGGGGCCGCTTCCAAGGGCATTGTTGCCTCCACCTTTTGCACGGCTGCCTCTATTTTCTCTTGCAGCGTCTGTTTCGGTTTGCTTTTTTCGTACTCATCATCGTCATCGTCTTTTTCCTTCTTCATTTCAGCAACGATCGCAGGCAGACCGGTGTTGTAGTCGACATTCTTCAGCACCGGCGGCAGCTCGATGCCTTTCGCCTTCGCGTCTTCTTGAAACTTCTGCACCACGTTCGCCTTTTTGTCTTTACTGAAAGTTAATGCTGTATTAGAAAACTGTGATTCATAAAGCATGGTCAATTGTTGTCGTCATGCATTTCAACTTCTGTCTGATCAGACACGGTTTGCTATCCCCTTTTGATTGTTTGATGTATTTTACCAGTGACTTTTTTCTCGCAACGTTTTTTTATCCACTGTTTTGTTAGACAATTCTT
>JASANC010000416.1:0-16564 GCA_030248135.1 Theristus sp. LFF4_11 | reverse complement strand
GCGAGTGCGTTCAGATGTGCGTGCGAATGTCGGTATCTGTGTGCGTATGTGTGTCGTGGACGTGTTTGTGCGTGTTCTTGATATTGTAAACCGCAGGTGTTGTTCTCAACGACATTTATTATTTATTTTAGTGTCAAAGGCAGAAACCAAAACAAAACAGTTGGATTAATTTATTCTGGTTTATTAATTATTTATTAATTGGTTGTAATACGGTATTCTGGTAATCGGACATTCGCAGGCACCAACCACAGAACTTGACTCTCGGCTACTGGTGCTACAGCAAGTCCTACGGCGACGAGGCACTTTGGCGGGTGGTGCATGAGTTGATGCACACGCTTGGCTTCATGCACGAGCACATGCGCCCCGACCGTGACCAATACGTCACCGTGCACATGGACAACATTCTCGTTCGTTGAGCTTACATTTTTAATCGACATCAACTTTTTCAGTTAGTTGCCTGTATTTTAATGTTGTGTGGGTGAGTTAATTATGTTCACTTACGGGGGTTTGGTAGGCACGAGGATCACTGTGGAACATCCGGCGTTTTCATAAGAAACGTCAGCAGTATTTGAAAATTGAAAACACTAGATGGCGTTGAAGACGACAGAAAACATAATTGCATGTTTTAGCATTTGCATTTTTGCAATTGCATAAGGCGACATTTTTTTGCCTGAAAAAAACGCGTTTTCACTTGAAAAAAGGCAAGACAAATGCCAGGTTTTTTTAATTGGTTTTAATGGTCGTTTGTCTACAACACTGAGCTTTGGAACATTTTTCAATGTTAAAAGCATTGACGGCTGTTTGACAATATAAACTTTGTGAAAAATACGCCTAAAAAAGTTGAAAACAGCTGATCTGTTCTCCCGACAACATATTTAAACCGTTAATTTACCGTTTGACTGGCGTTTTTTAATTGAAACTTGCAACTCGAACAGACGTTGTTTGTTCAACTAAAAAATCGTTCAACCTACTGGCACTAATGAACTGGGGTAACTAAACTGGGGTTAACTGGGGTTACTAAACTCACGTTTTGTCACGTCTCCTGATGGTTGGTTTAGCGCAAGCTGCATTTCAAAGATTTACAATGTTTTTTTGGATGTATCACACGCAATACCGTATCAAACATCCCGGTTTTAGATTTTTTCCGATGAAAAAACCCACAAACTCTGTCGGACTGTCACTCTCATCAGAGAAACGTTGCATTTCAGGAGTCTGACAAGCAGAACTACGCGATCGTCGACCACCTGGGCGTGACGACGCTCGGCCTCGCCTACGACTACGCCTCCATCCTGCACTACCCGACGCACGCCACCAGCCTCGACGCGCGCAAGCCGGTGCTGACGCCGCTGAGGCCGGTGCCTGCCGGCGTTGAGCTCGGCCGCATGGACGGAATGAGTGCGCTCGACAGGCAACGCGTCAACCGCCTGTTCAACTGCCCGCAGACGCGCACGACGACGCCGCCTACGCCGTCGGGTGCGTGCGAAAGCGACGAGTTTGAGTGCGCCAATCGGAAATGCGTGCGAACGAGCTACGTGTGCGACGGACAACGCGACTGTACAGATGGCTCGGATGAGCATGCGTGCAGCAGCAACCGTGGGTGGCTGTTTCAATGTTTCTTTGTTGGTCTATGGCGAATGGTGACACTGTGAGTGTGAACACGTGGAAATGATGCACATGTAAATGGACATGTATGTGCACTTGTCCATTAAGCTTCTTGTCAATTTTCAGAGGCCGTGAAGACGCCTGCATCTGCACTGTTTTTCAAAAAAAATTTTGCTGATCAACAATCTTGTGCTGTCCTTTTCATGTCTTGTCCCTCTTGGTGTTGTCCCCAAAAAGACCGTGTGATAAAGACAGCTACGTAGTGTACCACGCTTGTCAACGTTCGTCATGGAGGCCCAACCGCGATTAGTGGCAAGCGCGTCAAGTTACCACGGTGATGTATGGGTTATAAAGGACACAATGAAAAAAGGTCGCAAGTAAAGACACCTACTAGTGCTGCTTGTTCCAGAGGACTGTGTGTGGTCCAGTTGGGGCGAATGGACCCGATGCAGCGTCACGTGTGGCCCAGGTGGCTTCAAACGTCGCTTTCGGTCCGTTCTGACGCCGGCAACTGGAAACGGCCGACCATGCGGCGATGCAATGGAACGCAGAAGATGCGCTGCGGGCACTGAGTGTCCCGGTATGTTATGTGTGTTGCTCTAATCAATATGGAGTTTGAAAAGTTCTGGTTTTTTCTAGATTATTGACTATTGATTCAAACATATTGGAGAAAAAACTCAAAAAAGTTTTCAACGTTCTGTCGAGTAAGTTCGTCATGTGAGCAACATAAAAGTCTTGTGCAAAAACCAAAACTTACTCAATACCCGTTGACCTTTTTGAGGGTGCTCAACAGAATGTTGAGCGTCCTGTAGAGAATTTTTGTCAGCGAACGCTAACAGGAAAAGCAAGCGTTTTTTATACTTGTTGCTGCATACAATGTAGCTGTGATAAAAAAATCTTCCTAGACTGGCAGTACAGTGCACAGTGCAGTATGCTTCCAAATACAGTAATCTTGCAGTCACAACATCACGCAAAAATGACGTAGCTTTTTGATGCTATTTTGGTGCACTTCTTTGTGTCGGCCCCGTCTTGGTGTCTGTTTTGGTTTACTTATTGGTTGATGAAGTGGTATCACAGGGTTTTCCTTTTTTTCCTGTTTAAAATTGTAATTGCTGAGCGGTACACTTTGTTGTGGGCCGGGTCATGGCTCCAAAATGGCAGCAAAAAACGACTCTGTATTGCGTGAAACGAACACACGAGCGCACATTCAAGGAGATTACTCCAAACAAAGTGAACATTCTGTTGTTACAGTGATCTGTCCAGTTGGCCACTCCAAGTGCGGCATCTCGCAGTGCGTGCCAGTTCGCTATTGGTGTGACGGCCACCAGGACTGCACCGACAACGCGGACGAACGCAACTGCCCCACGACCACGACCACGACCACGACCACGACCAATCTTGGTAAGCACCACATATTTTCACAACCACAAATTTCATAGCCACGTGCCTGTCTCGAACCAATGTGGGTTTCGATTGCCACTCGAGGATTCAAAGAAATACATCTTTTAGGTTTCATGCAACAACCAACAACCTTCAGTTGTTTTTACTGTCCATCAGACGAGCATGGAGAAACAAATCCAGATGTATAGATAAAGATACAGTACAGTATATTTCTTTAAACCTGTCAATTTTTGGCAGAAAACAGAGAGCCCGCGAGACCTTGAATTTAAGAAACATGAACAGCAGAAATCAAGAACCCGTTTTGTGGTGAACTGTGTACTTTTTCTAACCCGGTGCTGTTACAGTATGGCCGAATAAAAATGGCAGCCCGTCAAGGCGGGATCAGTCGCAGACTAGGAGTTGTCTTTTTCAAAAATGCCAACATAACTCCTAATCATGTGTTCAAGGGAACAATAATGAACATAATAGCACGAAGAATCGATTAGTCTGAAAAAAACACGTCAAATTTGGCACACATGTTGGTTTCTGAACGTCTATTTTCTTTCATTCAAATTTCGCGCGCTCCTTGCACGCTGAAAGAAGCTGCCATGTTCAAATGGTTCAAATGTTCGAAAAAATTCAAGTTGAAGTTTTTTTTATCTGCGTTCTGTCCTTCCGATTTGTTTTGCATCTGCACGTGTTTCTGGAAAGCTTTTTGCATCTGCGATTATCTGGATAGATTTCTGCAGCCAAACCCACATTCTTCTGCGTTAGAAATATGCATATTCAAAAACCGTTTCAAGCGAAAATGTCACTGGACGCAAGCAAAACCACCTCAATGTCAATTTTATGTTGCTATGTCATTTTGTTCGACAGCACAATTCTGAATATTTTTTGTGTTGCATGTCTCGATGAGAGCCTGATGATTTGAAACCAACGTCGATTATAACTTTTTCAGCGATGCACGTGCTGATTGTTGAAAGGGAATTTGCCACCCCGCAACCGGTGCGACTTTTGCGCCTCGACGGACGATCAGCGTCAATGGAGGTGATTGCCTACCACACCTTCCCAAAATACAAACTGGTTGGTGCGGTGCTGAACGGCAACAACGAAATGATGCTGATTGATGGTAAGTGTAACTCACAACGCCACACCACAAACATGTGTGTGTGACCAATGGGTGCACTCCCCCCTGCGCATATCTGGCGACTGTCCATGTAACACTGACAGAATTTTATTTTCTGCCAACGGAGAACGGTCGGCTTGGTTTTTGCCGCTTGTTTGTCGACGATGCCCCTCTTTACTGATGGACTCAAATCATCATGACTCGGAATATGCTTATCTTTCGTGCTACTGTCACTGTGATAAAAACGCGATGGTTTTCTATGAATCAGCACGGCGAACGGAAACTTGTTTGCATTGTGACAGAAAGCGTGAATTTTGTCATTAAATAATTTTTAAGGGTCGTTTTTGGCATGAACCACACCACGCGTTACATCTTGATTCATGCAAATTAACGTTTTCATGTGTTTTTCATTATTTTTTCTCAGTGAATTGTGGTTTTTATCTCAACCTTTTTCATACCACTGTCATATAAATCTCAATGTCAACATGTGCGGCGTGTTTGCACTTTTCGCAGGTGACTCGGAATTTTTGTTTACATTTTCTCTAACAATCGAACCTTACAATAATGTAATATCAGGATGGAAATGTTTTTAGTGTTTGGTCAGAAAAACTATGCATGCATAAGCGATGCTCAAAACTATCGAGGTATTTGTAACTTCGTGAATAGTTGTGCGTTTTCTCAAGGTTTTCATTTGTTTTCGTGGCAAAAATGCCGTGTTTGTTGAAATTAGCTGAAAGCATGGTGCTGCGCCCACACCTGTTGTACCATGTATCATAGTTGCAAAATTGAAGGGCTCATTAAAAGAAACATTTGCACAGTCGTGCAATATCCATTTCTTCATTACCATCATCATTTTTCTCGAGAATTTGCGTTTTTCTTGTATTTCGGTTTTTTAGTAGATGAAATTCCCAAAAATCGCTTCTCGAGCCCAATAAATACCGGTATACTCCATTTCCCGTGGCACTTCGCATTCACCAGTGTGTTCATCATTCCACAGTGCGCAACACACACAACGGCCACGTGTTCAACGTGCGCTCGCGGGCGTGGCTGACGCGCGACGTGCCGCCGTTGCAACTGAGCAGATTTGCACCGTCGACCGACTACCTGGCACAGTGGAACGTGTTCATCGTGTGCGGCTGTTGCCCTAAATCCGTTTGCTCTTGGGTCAGCGACGGTTGCGAGCGATCGTGCGAGCAGCGGCCGGCTGACGACCACGCGGCGCCCTGGACGCTGATGCGCGTCAATTTCACACAGGCGCCTGAGCTGTGCCTGGAACGGCATGCCGCTGCCGTGCACCAGGTGAGCTCATTGTGCTCAATGACGGTCATTTTTGGCGAAATGTTTATTTTTTGTGTGTCTTTCCAGCTGTAGCGGACGAAACTGATAATTGTTTGGCTGTGCGCACACACTGCTCGTGTTTCACTTTACAATATTTAGGGGTGTTTCGAATTTTATGCAGGTTAAGACGAGGGTCGATATTACCGTGGAAATTGTCATTCCGGACAGATCACAGCACTGTCATTGAAAAAAACGTTTAAAATGCGGATCGGGCCAACAGTTTTGGGCGAAAGTAAAAAAAAATGATGTGGTGAGAAAACCAAAACGAATTGAGCAGCCGCTGGTCGTTGTTTTGATTGCGTGTGTTGTTTAGACCTGTAAAGAAATTTGTGGCACAAACCAATTTAATTCTGAATCCAAGTCATTTAGACGTGAAACACGAGCAGAATGGCTGTGCTGTGCATCGTGTGGTAGTGTGCATCCCACACAAAGCTATCTGCCGGTGGGTATTGGTGAACGAGAAAAAGATGGTTTAATCAGTATGACTTGAAGCTGGTTTCTTGTGGAAAGCACCTGAATAAAAAACTGCTTGTCTGTAGTTTCTCAATGGCGTGCATAACCAGAAAACATTCAAAAAGATTTCTCTGAAAAAAGGCAAACCGTTTCATTCCGGCAGTCATTCGATTAAAAAAATATCGAATACAAAACACATCAGCAACACAACTGCAGGGTCAGCTGTTCGTCACTGGTGGCGAGCGCAAAGTGGACGGCCATTGGACCGCTGTACGAGTGACGCATCGACTGTCGTTCCACGTCGACGGTGCCCAATGGACGTGGCACCGTCTGGCAGACATGCGCACGGTTCGAAGGATACACGGAATGGCCTCCGATGGCACGCACCTGTATGTGCCAAGTTTCACAGACGCAGTGCCTTTTGTGACGTCATTCATTTGGTGATCGTTTCCTGCTAGCCAGTTTAGTTTCAAAATCATTGAATCGCCCGCAAATGCATATCACACGCAGCAGTCGTGTCCGAGGAGCGAAACTATGCTCTGAATTTACATTCTCTGAAAATTCCAAACCATGGCACGTTGATTGGTTGCATCGTGTGATATACAGAGACTAATCAGTGTGCCCGAACTTTTGCTTTCAGCCAACCAACCACTCGCACGCAAGGCTGTGTTCCATTTCACTTTGTGCGTTTTTTGACGTGTGCATGCGTGTGTTGTGCTCCATCACTGTTTTTCGTCTCTGCGCAGGTTTGCCTGTGGTGGTGACCGTTGGGATGGGGGAACCTGGGTGAAGATGAGCAGCTGTGAACGATACTCGGCCTCCACCGGATGGTCGCTCATTGAAGACATGCCCGGGCGCCCTCGCGTTTATGTAAGTTGGCAGGCTCCACTCGAGCGCACGCAGACGCGCAGAAGCAGACAACACTTTGTGTTCTCATTTTTTGTTTGGATACGTTCGGATCGTTTGTCACCACGAATGCCGTTTGTATTCAGTGTGCCAAGTTTGAATTTTGTGTGCGTTTTCGGTTGAGAATTGGTTTATTTTTTTGGTTTATAAAAGGAATGAAATAATTTCTGATATTTTGTGATTTGTTGGCTTCTGGCTGACGTCAGAACTGCGACTCCCGCTCAACTTTCCGACCATGGTCCAGCAAAAGCTTTGTTTCTCATAGATTTCTCTTCTAAGACATAAAGCAAATGGGGTCAGTTTTCACGGACCAAAGTGAAAACTGACCTTATTCTATTTTCCGCGCATGTCAGTTCAGCATGTAAGGCCAGACAGTTTGAAAAAACGACGCACAACACTCTAAATACCTGCGGTTGCTTTTTTGTCCAGCTGCCACTCGTGGCCGTCGGCGGAGGGTCATTGCTGGCAATTGGTGGCGACTACTATGGTGATGGTGATCGCAATGGCAGGCCTGACACAGTCGCGTCGTACAACCGGGGCAGTTGGACAATGCTGAATGTGAGCCTGCCTGCCTGTGGACAGAATGACAACTTCTGTATTTGTTACGCAGTCGGCTTTCGGAGGAACTGACGATTTTGTTGACGTTTTTTCATTGTGTGTTTTTATTGCCAGTTTTTAATTGTTATTTCATTTTTATCACGACTTTATTTCTTGCAGTGCCGGTAATTTTTTTGCTGCGTATTTTGTTGACAACTTTTGTGACCTTGTGTTGTTGTTGTGTGTGTGCCATGCTTCTGAAATATATCGCATACTCTTATTATTTATGTGACACACCGTTAAAATGAAAAAAAACAATAATTAAGTTTTCCATCTTTTGTTCGCGGATACAATAATCGTACGTGAGGGTCCTGAATTGTTTATTCGTGATACAAATTGACATGTCCTCGAAACGATAACATTGATATAGTTCTTTTCATATCAAATCAAATCAAGTTTATTTGTAAGCCTCACGGCCAGTTCGCATCAACACATTCACAAAACTTCCATTATGCAAAACAAACACAATTGATGTCACAAAAAAACCTAAAGAAACACAAGATTATTGATGAAATTGGTGAATGCATGAATGAAAGCAAGCAAAAAGTCTATGCAAACGAATGGGCAGATGACTGCCCGGGTATTCACACAAAGAAACAAAATCCACAAAAAAAACCAACCGTCGACAGTCAGAAACAATGAATGATAAAAAACGCGCAAACACAATTGAAGCTTGAGAGAAGAAATAAATAAAATAGCGCGATCACGAACCGACAACATCAGACATCGCACAACGGCCACGATTGACATCACAGTTTTTCTCTCACTGTTTTTTTTCTTTTTTTCTTTTTTTTCTTTTTTTTCTTTTTTTTTGGTTTTTTTGTTCATGGGCTCTTATTTTTCCTGTGCCATCCCAAATACAGCTAACAGCAAGTGATGAGCAACAGCAAGCAAGTAACAGTGCTAGTTAACAAAAAGAATGCCCTGAACACAAAAGCCACAAGAGCACACAGAAAAACGCGAGATAAAAAGAGCTGTGACATGGACACACACTTGCACCAGATACAAGAAAAAAGAAAACAACACGAAACGTAGCACAAAAGAGCACGTGTGATTCAAAACAAAAACGCAATCACATTCAGTTGAACATGTTTCAAAACAAAACAAAAACGCTATCACAATCAGTTGAACATGTTAGAGATTATCAAAAGAACGCATGTGACCTAAGCATCGCGAGAGAAACAAGAAACAACACATTATCAAATGACTACTATCAAATTATCAAAAAACTGGCGGCTGGGCGGACTCTCCTGTCTATTCCAATGCAGCAGAAAATTTACCAAAGACAAATGAATGAATTTTTTTATATTCCTGTGTTTTGAGACGCCTTCGAAAACTGGCTGCAGTTGGTGAGGTGACAGTTTCATCAGACAAAAGATTCCAGAGATGTATGGTCCTAACGCACCAAAAATTTTTCCTGATAGTGGTCTTGTTTTGATAGTAAATAGTTCTTTTGATAGTAAATAGTTCTCCATTTGAATTCCAGTTAAAAGCAAGAAGCTATGTTAACTTATCATGAATATGTGACCAGATATTCGAAGAAAAATCGGTCGATTTTAATTGGCAAACAACTGATGACATGAAAAATTGACTAAATGTACACTGTATGTTTGAAATACGTAATTTAAAAGCCAAGGTATAACCTATTATCTAAAAATGCGGGAGACGCATATAAAAGGAGGAATATGGCCTTGTGTAAGCAGTGAAAGACTTGGCTCGACAACGCTTTTCAAGTCTCTGATGTGGTACACACGGATACAAGTACATAAGAGTCATATTTTTGCGCCGCGTTTGTTGTTTAAAAGCTTGCTGAAAAGCGTAAAAACTTTGAAGTTATCTAGATATTTTTCAATTGTCCTCTTCAGTTTAGTCTAAAATCACATCATGTGCGAAATTCTGTACAGCATGGCCGAATAAATGAGGCAGTCCATCAAGGCGGGATTAGTCGCTGACTAGGAGTTGTCTTTTTCAAAAATGCCAACATAATTTCCAATCATGTGTGCAAGGGAGAAAGAATGAACCGAATAATACGGATAATCCATTAGTTTAAAAAAACGCGTCAAATTTGGCATACAATTTGGTTTCTGAACTTCTTTTTCTTTCATTCAAAATTCGCGCGCTCCTTGCACCATGAAAAAAGCTGCCATGTTTAATCGGCTATACTGTAAATTCTGTGCAAAAAACAGAAACATCAGAGATTGCAAAACATTGCTGCATGTAGCTTTACCGTTGTTGCTAACGTACGCACCGCTGTGCATACAGCAGCACCAGTGCAAAAAGTGTTGTCTTCCGTTGATTTTCACTCTTTTTACCAAACTCTTGTGACAGGATAAACCGGTGAGTTATTGCCACAGAAGGAGACTTGCGTTCCCAATGCCTCTGCGATACACTTTGTGCAAACCAGTGTCAGCGATCTAAAGTCTGATCGTTATTTTAGTGAGATGTTCTGCTTTGGTGTGTGTGAATGGCTCACTGGACTGCCAACCGATCCGAGCTGCTGTGTGTGATGACCGGTGGACGACGTTGGGTTTTTTACTTTTCACTTTACTTTTACTAAATTAAAACGACACCGACTTTTATTAAAACGACTTCACTTTTATTAAAAACGACGACGATAGACGATAGAAATAAAGAGGAACAAAATGGCACGAACGGCACATGCTGAACTCATAAAACACACCACTTTTATAATGTACAAGAACGAATCAAGGAAAAATAGCTGAACAAAGATATAAGAAAAGTGTTGAGCATCTAGGAAAAAAGTAGATGAGCATTGGAAGTCAAGCGCTCTGTCAGAAACAGCTCACCGTAAACCCGGCTTTGTGTGAGAGTGCAGACACGAAGGCTAAAGTAGGACATTACAGTACCCTACTCCCCCATACGGAGCGCCCTCGCGACGTCACTCTCCCTACGCAGCCGAGTGTCTGGTGCACTGTCTGACCTGGGCACCTGCTTCCACTCATTTCAAAACTCCTAAATGCTCCAACTCAACCGAAAACCGAAATTGAATCACTTGAACTCTAGCGAAAATTCTAAGAACTTCAAAAGCTACAAGCAAAAAAAGAAAGCAAAGATCAACAATTATCAAATTCGAAAACCTGAAGTGCCAAAACTGAAAAACCTAAAAGCTATCCTGATAAACGAAAACAAAACTAAAACTACTAAACTGTCACGATGACTAGAAATTGTGATCCCGCACGGCAGTCGAAATGCGTCGAAAAAACCCAAAGAAAAACCGCCTCGGCCGAAATCGTCACGATTCAGTAGCTAGAGTTGCTCACATAAAAAACTAACCCAAAATCCGTGATCAGTGCATTGAATTACCATGGAAAACGCCCTTTTCTTGTTTTTCATTTCTGGACCGATTTCGCTAAAGTCCACGGTCGATTCGCCCGAAATCGTCACGATTCGGTATCTAGAGTTGCTCACATAAAAAAACTAACACAAAATCCGTGATCAGTGTATTTAATTACCATGGAAAACACCGTATTTTTGTTTTTCATTTCTGGACCGATTTCGCCAATTTCCACGGCCGATTCGCCCGAAATCGTCACGATTCAGTAGCTAGAGTTGCTTACATAAAAAACTAACCCAAAATCCGTGATCAGTGCATTGAATTACCATGGAAAACGCCGTTTTCTTGTTATTCATTTCTGGACCGATTTCGCTAAAGTCCACGGTCGATTCGCCCGAAATCGTCACGATTCGGTATCTAGAGTTGCTCACATAAAAAAACTAACACAAAATCCGTGATCAGCGCATTGAATTACCCTGGAAAACACCCTTTTCTTATTTTTCGTTTCAGGACCGATTTAGCCAATTTCCACTGCCGATTCGCCCGAAATCGTCACGATTCAGCATCTAGAGTAGCTCACGTAAGAAAACTAACCAAAATCCGTGATCACCGCATTGAATTACCCTGGAAAACATCTTTTTCTTGTTTTTCGTTTCCGGACCGATTTCGCCAATTTCCACGACCGATTGGCCCGAAATCGTCACGACTCAGCATCTAGAGTTGCTCACGTAAGAAAACTAACCCAATATCCGCGATCAGCGCATTGAATTATCCTGGAAAACACCCTTTTCTTGTTTTTCGTTTTTGGACCGATTTCGCCGATTTCCACGGCCGATTCGCCCGACATCGTCACGATTCAGCATCTAGAGTTGCTTGCATAAAAAACTAACCCAAAATCCGTGATCAGTGCATGGAATTACTATGGAAAACGCCGTTTTCTTGTTATTCATTTCTGGACCGATTTCGCTAAAGTCCACGGTCGATTCGCCCGAAATCGTCACGATTCGGTATCTAAAGTTGCTCACATAAAAAAAATAACACAAAATCCGTGATCAGCGCATTGAATTACCCTGGAAAACACCCTTTTCTTATTTTTCGTTTCAGGACCGATTTAGCCAATTTCCCACTGCCGATTCGCCCGAAATCGTCACGATTCAGCATCTAGAGTAGCTCACGTAAGAAAACTAACCAAAATCCGTGATCATCGCATTGAATTACCCTGGAAAACATCTTTTTCTTGTTTTTCGTTTCCGGACCGATTTCGCCAATTTCCACGGCCGATTCGCCCGAAATCGTCACGATTCAGCATCTAGAGTTGCTCACGTAAGAAAACTAACCCAATATCCGTGATCAGCGCATTGAATTATCCTGGAAAACACCCTCTTCTTGTTTTTTTGTTTCTGGACCGATTTCGCCGATTTCCACGGCCGATTCGCCCGACATCGTCACGATTCAGCATCTAGAGTTGCTTGCATAAAAAACTAACCCAAAATTCGTGATCAGCGCATTGAATTACCCTGGAAAACACCCTTTTCTTGTTTTTCGTTTCTGGACCGATTTCGCCAATTTCGACGGCCGATTCGCCCGAAATCGTCACGATTCAGTATCTAGAGTTGCTCACGTAAGAAAACTAACCCATAATCCGTGATCAGCGCATTGAATTACCCTGGAAGACACCCTTTTATTGTTTTACGTTTCTGGACCGATTTCGCCAATTTCGACGGCCGATTCGCCCGAAATCGTCACGATTCAGCATCTAGAGTTGCTCACGTAAGAAAACTAACCCAAAATTCGTGATCAGCGCATTGAATTACTACGGACTAGACTTTTTTCCTATTATTTTTCATAGCTCAGACAAAATTCGTAAGAGTGAAAATGCTACGAACTTTCAAAAATGCAAAATTTTGACTCAAAAAAGTGCCCGGGCAAAAAAATAAACTAAATTTTCAGAAAATACGGATGAAATTACCCTAGGAAACATTTTTGTTCAACTGTGAAAGTGTCCCAGCTAAAAATTGAAAGGGCGAACACTTAAAACAAGGTGAAAACCCTCCGAACTTTTAAAAATGCCCAATTTTTTACCCAAAAACAGGGTCTGGGTAAAAAATTAACCCAATTTTCAAAATCTCCGTATGGAATTACCCCAGGTAACATTTTTGTTCGACTGTGAAAGTGTCGCAGGTAAAAATTGAAAGGGCGAACACATATGATTACATACCAGAAAAAAAAATAGAAACAAAAATAAGTAACACTGTTTTCAGAATAGGTTTTTCGTGTCTACAGCGTATGAAAAGTAGTCGGATAAAAATTTTTTCGCGGCTCCAAGCACAACTTTGGGTGTTCGTTTCGTGTGCACGGAACCAAGTTTGTGGCTTATACTATGCTCGCTGGACGCAGCGAGCAAATTTGAAAAAAGCGCGCGAGGGGATAACGGCTCATATTATGCGTGATGCGCTCTCCGCTCGCTGCGCTCGCTCGCGCATCCGCATGAGTGATGCGCTCTCCGCTCGCTGCGCTCGCTCGCGCATCCGCATGATTTTTTAAACGTGTCCCACTGAAATGACGTCATGTGCCGCGAAACATGCGCTTCCCGTTCACAGGAAACCAGACTTTCCGTTTAGCCGGTTTCTTCCCGTAAACAAATGGTGAATGTCGAATCCGTCACATCAAACTGACATTTTAAACTGAAAGTGCCTGTACTTTGACAAACGGGCGTTTTTAAAGCAAATGACGTCATTTTAGTCCGGACACGTTTGAATAAATCCACAATACCTGCCCACGGTAAGGCCGATAAAACATGGCAGCTTTTTTCAGAATGCAAGAAGCGCGCGAAATTTGAACAAAAGAAAAAACACATTCGGAAACACAAATGTGTCAAATGTGACGTTTTGATCGCGGGTTGTGCACATACAGTCGAACTCTAAATTTGTAGGGAATCAGCGTCGTCGTTGGTGATCACGTGATTCATGTGCAGAAATTGCTGGTTTGCACAGAAAGCATGCATGCACGTGATCACCGACCAATCATTGTCATAAGACCTAAACTTGTCATAAACTTCATCAGCTGATTCCCTATGATTTAGAGTTCGTACATGCCTTTGTCAGAACCATGCGCCACGCAAAGGTTTCAACTGTTTTTCAAAGCCAGGGTGAACATCAGTTGGCGTGTTTTCAATCGGCAATTTACCGCAAAAACACCTGTTTTTATCTATGACCTTAAATTTTGGCCCCGCAGCTCAATGTGCGCATAGATAGATAGGTAAACAGTTTCTTTAATGACGCGGGAATTTAAAATTGGTAAAGTGATCCGAGGGGCCGAGTCACTTAGGCGACTTTCCATTGCCACATAAAGATTGAAACTAGTTTTCTTTCTACGTTTGCACACGCTTTCAGTCGCAGAACTTTTAAGTTTAAAAAAATTTAAAAAAAATTGATATTACTATCTATAATGTCTTAAGGTGACGCAATCGCAGCGCAACTGACGCACGCCGCCGACTTTTGGTACCCGCTGCCGTATGTTGTTCTGTCGGTGCAGTGCCTTTTGACGGGCGTTGCTTGTTGGCTGGTGGTGCCGGAGACAAAGAATCAACCGCTGAAAGATACGCTCGAACAAATGTGACACGAATTGAATTTGAACGAATTTGAAAAAATACAAAAAAGACAACGTTTTTGTGCTTTCAAGAGATAAAGATACAAAACCAACAATCTTCAGCTCCCACTAGATTGGTTTATAAATATCTATTCAGAATGTCGTCAAGCCGCAACAAAGTAATAAAATTGAAAACGCGATTCGCAAATACTTGTAGTCAAGATCAGATGTTTTCTCAGCTTAGGCTTAGGCTTAGGCTTAGGCTTAGACTTAGGCTTAGGCTTAGGCTTAAGTTTAGGCTTAGGCTTAGGCTTAGGCTTAGGCTTAGGCCTAGGCTTAGGCTTAGGCAGGCTTAGGCTTAGGCTTAGGCTTAGGCTTAGGCTTAGGTTTAGGCTTGAGCTTAGACTTAGGCCTAGGCTTAGACTTAGGCTTAGGTTTAGGCTTAGGCTTAGACTTAGGCTTAGACTTAGGCTTAGGCTTGGGCTTAGGCTTAGGCTTAGGCTTAAGCTTAGGCTTAGGCTTAGACTTAGGTTTAGGCTTGAGCTAGGGCTTAGGCTTAAGCTTAGACTTAGGCTTAGGCTTAGGCTTAGGCTTAGGCTTAGACTTTGGCTTAAACTTAGGCTTAGGCTTAGGTTTAGGCTTGATCTTAGGCTTAGGCTTAAGCTTAGGCTTAGGCTTAGGCTTACAGTCTATCTCGCTAATACCGTATTACCCCCATTAAACCCCCCCCCACCATTAATCCCCCCCCCCACCAATAAACCCCCACCCCCCCGACCAGTTTCCGAATAATCCCCCCCCACAAATAATCCCCCATGGGGGATTATTGGAGACCTGTTTGAAACACATACCCAGCGAATTCAATGGCAGGTTGCAGTGAAAATGATGAAATTGTGCTACCAAAGGCCCCAAATGGGTGAGTTAATAGTAATTTCATTACAAAAGGCTGTTATAAAAGGAAATTTCTATGTAGAGTAGAAGTTTCTTTGACTTTCTTGCCTGCCATGCAATGTATTTTTGCCATTTTTCAACAAACCCCCACCCCTAGAATTTTTTGTAAAATAAACCCCCCCCACCAATAATCCCCCCCACCAATAAACCCCCACCCCTAAAAGTCGCTGACGTATTAATCCCCCATGGGGGTTTATTGGGGGTAATACGGTATTATCTAAAAATGCGTGAGACGCATATAAAAGGAGGAATATGGCCTTGTGTAAGCAGTGAAAGACTTGGCTCGACAACGCTTTTCAAGTCTCTGATGTGGTACACACGGATACAAGTACATAAGAGCCATATTTTTGCGCCGTTTATTTATGATTTCGGTTGCACATGGCAACCCTCGTACTTTGTATTGTAGACAAATGAAACTTTCACATTTGCGGATTTCGGGCATTTAGCGACCACTAAAACTACTAAAATAACAATCAGACTTTAGCTCGCTGACACTGGTTTGTTCAGGACAAATTGTATCGCAGAAGCATTGCGGAACGCAAGGTCTCCTGTGGCAAAGGCAATGACTCACGGGACAGACGGTTTATCCTGCCACACTAGTTGAAGGTGACACCGGTAAAAAAGGTGAAAATCAACGTAAGACAACTCCTTTTTGTCACTGGTGCTGGTGTGTACACAGCGGTGCGTACGTTAACAACAACGAAAAAGCTACATGCAACAATGTTTTGCAATCTCTAATTTTTCTGTTTTTGCACAGAATTTACAGAATTTCGCACATGGCGTGATTTTAGATTAAATCGAAGAGAACAATTAAAAAATAACTTCAAAGTTTTACGCTTTTCAGCAAAACGAAAACGAAAACGAAAACTTTCGGATTCGCTGCCCTCCGGGGATATAGCGACCGCAGGCCACCGAAACCGAAATCGGGCTAAGATCACTGGTGCCCCCAGGACAGAGCGGGGCTTAGAGGCTGCCCCCCTCACATGCCGAGGGTATTGGTTCCACGGGATGGTGAGCCGTCCATTCCCCAATCCCACCGGAGTTTGGTACCTTCGGGTTACCGGAATCGGTGGGGGGCGTGCTTCAAAAAAACAAACAAACGCGGCGCAAAAATATGACCCTTATGTACTTGTATCCGTGTGTACCACATCAGAGACTTGAAAAGCGTTGTCGAGCCAAGTCTTTCACTGCTTACACAAGGCCATATTCCTCCTTTTATATGCGTCTCACGCATTTTTAGATAATATTCTGACTTTTACATAAGCCCCGAAGGTCGGACCAAAATCACAATTCGTTGGTCACACATTCTTCTAAACCCCGGACAACTGAGA